>JAAAKG020036013.1:0-19289 GCA_010014905.2 Druon quercuslanigerum
TTCCACCATGCATCACCAGACATTCTTCCTATAACCGCGGTACCACACACTTCGATCGCACATCTAACAATGATATCACGGAACATAATCCATGCGCCTTCTATATCTTTATTTCGTATAAGCGCCTCCCAAGTTGCCTTACCTATGCTTTAGATTATCTTATAAAGAGCTTCGCTCTTTCACTGGAAATTGCCATTTTCAAACAAATATCATAACGATTTTCCATTTTCAACCATTTTTGGCTAGATTAGCGTTTTACATCAAAGATTGATATTTTTAATCACAAATAATTAAATTGCAGTGCTTAAAAATGTGTTAACAAATTACGTTTTTCTTTTTTTGTTCACATCTTTTAAACAAAAATCATTAGATTTTCAAGGTTGATAATTTTTGACCATTTTTAGGTTGTTTTAGTGTTTTACACCAAAAAATGGTATTTTTAAATAAAATTCAGTATATTTTTAACAATATTTTCACTTTTGGAACAATTTCAGATTATATCGACATTTTACTCAGGAAATCAGATTTTTATACAAAAATCATTAAATTTTAAACTTTCATCATTTTTTAACCATTTTATGTTACGTTATCGTTTTATACTATTTACACCACAAATTGGCATTTAAAAACAAAAAACATAATTTTAACAACATTTAGAAGGAATTTTGTATATTTATAAAACAAAATTGTGTTTCAACGAAGATTTGAAACTTCACAATTTAAGCTTATGTTAACATTTATCACCGGCTTTAAAAATTAAAACTAAGTTAAAACTAAAAAAACAAATGGTTTTAAAAGTTAAAAAAATGTAACGTTTTAAAATTAAAGATTAGGTTTCAACTCAGTTTCAATGTTGTTTTTCAACCAAGATTAGTATTTTGATTAAAAATACTGTGAACTACAAATATGTTGTATTAATATTAATTTTACTTTGTCAATTTAAAAATCACGTGAGTCAAACAAAAATAATGCGTGCGTGGCACGCAAATATAATATTTTATATATAATAATAATATATAATATTTTAGAAAAAAAAAACAAGGTCATTCAGAACTTTGCATAGTATTTTAGAAATAAAGAATGTTAAGTAAACATTGTCAACATTCTAGAAAATTCCACTACTCTCGTGCTCAAATGAAAAGAAGTTGGTAAATATTGGTAAGAAAAGCAAAACGCAGGACGTAATAGTAAGGAAACCACAGTGAAATAAATGAAACAGATAATAAAGAAAACAAAAAATTACCTCAATAGGATCTTCGGAATTGGAATCAATCTGAAAATAAAATATGGAGAGAAATGAAAATAATAAAGGACAAAACTGCGCTTGACAAAAAGAAATAAATATAAAGTATAAATGGACCATAAAAAAATGGAAGATTCAAAATAATTCCATCAAGTTTCAAAACTCACCCTTCGGTCATTTTGCCACTCTTTCGTTAATTCATTAACTTCCGCTTCATGCTTCGCCTCTATCATTTCCGATTTTTGTTTAATCGCTTCCTTCCATTTCTTCTCAACTTCTTGCAATTCACTTACATGCTCTTGTCTAATTTGTACAATAGTCTCTAGTAATTTATCAATCTCTTTTTGCTTTTGCTGCGAAGACTCTTTACTTTCGAGAATCAAATTTTCAATCTGCTCTGATTTTAATGTCAACTCAACTTGAAAATCCTTCAGTTGTTCTTTGTATTGCTGGATTAGATCAGTTTCATAATTCTGCTGTCGATCTAAACAAAAATATACTTTCTATTTAGATTTCAGTTCGCATTAAAATTAAACTTAGGCGTTAAAAAAAAGAAAGCACATACCAAATCGTTTATCCAATGCAGCCTGCAATTCCTCGTCCTTATCATGAAGTTGAGCCTGGAATTCCTTGACCAATTGTTTCAATCTTAATCCCTGCTCAGTTTCACTAACTTTTACCTCCTCCTTCAACTTTTCAATCTGCGTTTTCAAATCGTCATTCATAATCTGCATCTGTGACTCTTTCGCTTGAAAAGTTATCAAAGCCTCGTCCAATTGTGATTCTAATTTTCTATTATCTTCTTCTAACTTGTCCGCCCTCTTTAATTGGAATTCATCTTCACTCTGCTGGAATCTCTCCTCACTTTTAGTCCCGTTCTCTTCTTTCATCGAAAGTATTTCTGCTTCCCTCTCTTGAATCCTTCGCTCAGAATCGGCAATCCTATTTCTCCATTCTTCAAACTCAATCTCCTTTTCTTCCATTATAATCGAAAGTTTGGACACTTGCTGATTGATTTCTTCCTTTAAATTTTTATTCTCTGAACTGAAAGTTTCTAATTCCAAATCTTTTTCTTTTAACTTTTCACTCTTTTCCTTTAATTCCGAATTCCTTTCTTTTAATTCTGCATCCTTTTTCTCTAATTCCAATTCTAAATTGCCAAGTCTCGACGATAATTCGCTACAAACTGAAGCTTGTTTTATATTTTCTGCTTCCAATTCATTTAATTTGAGAATCCTAATATCCAAGTCACCTATTCGATTTTCTAATTCCCCATTCCTCTTTCTTAATTCCTCCATTTGCGCAATTTCTTTCTTCAACGTTTCAATTTCACTATCCATTTCCTTCTTTTTACTCTCAACTATTTTCAATTCACGCACTTCTTTGCTCAAGATTTCCTTCTCACCTTCCAAATTCTCCACTTTCTTTCCCAGACTTTCCGTATCTCGCAGAAGATCTTCAATTCTATTTTGAAGGGATTCAAAATCGCTCAAAGTCTCCCTCAACTTTTCGATTTCATTTTGCATTTGTTCATTTTCATTGATTACCTCCAGATTCTTTCCCTTTAGATCCCCCAATTCCTTCAATTCTTCTTTCAAATTTTCGGAAACAGATTTCTGCGACTGAAATTCGCACTCTAGATTCTTATTTACATTTGACAATTCTTCGACCTTTTGTTCCAGATTCAAAATCTTCTTATTTAAAAGACCTTCTGATTTTTGTAACTCTTCATTCAACTTCAACAGTTCGTTTCTCTTATCCTTCAAATTTTTATTCTCGGAATCAAGTTTACTATTAAGATCCTTTAAATTATCGAATTCGGAAACAATCAAAAAATGTTCTTTTCTCAAAACTTCCAACTCATTACCCTTCTCCTTCAGAACCTCGATTTCCTTAACCGCCTCGGAAATTTTTTTCGAGGAATCTTCAATCTGAGAATTCAGATCCTTAATCGTTTTACTCTGCTTTTCCTTAATCCCCTTCAATTTCTTTATCAACTCGTTTTTACCCGTTAACGTTTCCTGCAATCCCTCGGCAGAATTTCTCAACTCTGAATTCTGATTCGTCAAATTCGCGAGTTCTGATCTCTGAAGACGCAGTTCCTCCGTCAAAGAAGAAACTTTCACAACTTCCGATTGGAGGGTTAGCCTCGCATTCTCAGTATCCTCGTAATTTTCCTTCAACTCGATTAATTCTTTATTCAAATTAGATTCCTTCTCATTCCTCTCGTTTAAAGCACTCTTAATTTCGCTCAACTCCTTCTTCAATTGTTCATTCAGACGATTTAAATCTTCTAGTGATTGCTCTAGCTTTTTCTTCTCTTCTTCCAAAATTCTGATATCATCAACTCGGAAATTCAAAGTGTCAATTTCTGCGATCAGCTTCTCATTCCTCAATTTGAGCGCATCAAAACTATCGGCCTTCAAATTCAAATCGGCAAGTTCCTTATCCCTCTTCTTCGCCTCTTTTTCCAATTTATCTGATCGATTCTTAGACTCCTTCAATTCCAAATCAACCTTTTTGTATTTTATCATCAACTCTTCTAATTTCGAATTCAAAACCTCATTACTCTTTTTCAGTTCTGCATTTTCCTCTAAAATCACGGGGAAAGTAATCGAAATTTCATTGAGGAAATGTGATATTGCAGTTTTTCCGTTTTCGATATCAAGATTAACGTTGTTTTTTAAATTGAAGGACTCCTCCTTCATTTTCGTAATTGAATCCCTGCAAATCTCAATCTGAGCGAAAAGGGATTTCTTCTCCCGATTCAGCGATTCTATCTCCCTTTTACAAAAAGCAAGCTCATCTTTTAAATTCGCAACCACTCCGTTTTTACTTTCCAATTCCTCTTTTAGTCTATCGATCACATCGTTATTCTCGATCTTCTCACTTTTTTCCAAAAGATCGGCTTTCTCTTTTAAAACTTGAATCTCCTCATCCTGCTTCGCCAAATTCTGTTTTGCTTTTTCGAGAGCCGCTGCATGCTCCTCAATCTTCAGGGTCAATTGCCCCGAAGCTTCTTCCTTTTCGCGAATAATTCTACCCAATTCTTCAATTTCGGCTTCTAAACTTTTTTTCGAGGTTTGCAACTCCTCGACTAAGTTTCCCAAAGCTTTTCTATTCCCTTCCTCGGCGGTTTTAAATTCTTGGTACTTTTCGTTCAAGTCAAGGTTCAACTTCCGTTCAGTTTGTAAGTCATTTTCAAGTCCTGTGATTTTATTTTTAAACCCGGAGAATTTCAGAGACTCGGCTTCGTTTTTCTCGGCAGATTTCTTCTCGATTTCTTCCAATTTTATCAGAAGCTCTTTATTGCGATCGACCTCTTCATGATATTTTCCCTGAAGAAGGACAACTTGCTGCTGCATTTCCTTCTGCACTTGCTTCAAGGCTTCCGTCTTCTTCTTCGAATTTTCTTGCTCTTTATTCTCAGTTTCCAATTTTTTCTCCGACTGTGACTTCTTCTCTAATTCGCTTTTATATTTCTCAAGACTTTCACGCAGATTTCCCTTCTCCTCGGTTATTTGTTTCACCTCGAGAGTGAGTCTTTTAATCTGCTCTTCTTTATCTTCCAATTCCCGGTGAATCGAAAGTTTATTTTCAGCGAGGGAAATCATCGATTCTTCTTCTCGTTTTCGCAGAGACTGAATTTCACCCTCAAGATTTAGAATTTGTTCCCTCGCTGCGTTCAGATCCGCTTCGAGAATCTTAAATCTTTCTTCGTTGTTTGTTTTCAGAGTACTGAAATCACTTTCAATGAGGCTTTTCTCTTTATTCAACTGAGTGATTTTATCCTTGCCTCGTTTTAACATATCCTTGTATTTTTCCATAAGCTTCTCCAGACTTTGGAGCTTATCTTTTAGAAGAACGTTTTCTGTTGAGAGCATTGACTCCTCGTTGGATTTTAAAGCATCGCTCGATTTTGGCTGAGAATCACTGTCAAAGTCTATCAGCATTTCGGCTTTGTGATTTTCGGTGTTATCTCCAGCATCCGGTGGATTCTTTTCGGAATTATGTTGACTATTTGATTGCAGTAGTGCTATCTGTTTAGGAAAACGTGTTCATTTTATTTTAGGAATTCATCAATATTAAATTTGTTTCAGGTAAGGCACAGAGTGGCCATTTTAATCGAAAAAAATATTTTTCCATTTGAAGTAATAAAAAACATCCCACAAAAGAAAGCACTCAAATCTTGAATTTTAAATTATTTAAAATTCAAAATTTGAGTGTTTTTTAATTCAAAATTTTGTATTCAAATGCTTAATAATTTACACGTATAAAATGGAAGTTAGGTAGTCACACTTTTCAATTGAACAATTGTAAATTAAAATTTATGAAATTTAAATTAGATTAAAATCCAAATCAAAAATCTTATTTAACGTCCAATCATCAAATTAATTCAAACTCCTGTAAAAAAAACAAGAATCCAACGACCAAATTTGGACCACAAAGAACAAACCAAAAATGCTCAAATTGTAATCAGAAAAAAATTTAAAAACAAAAATTTCAGACAAAATAAAAAAGAGGAAAGAAAAATGAGAAGGCAAACAACCACAGCCCCTTCCTTCTCTTTTTCTTTCTTTCGTCTGTTAATTTTTATTATTATGAAATCACAATAAAAGAACATTGAAAATAAAAAATAGAAAAGAAAAAAAAAATTACCAACATTTCGGTACTCATGCAAGTACCCTTAGCAAGGCTACTGTTGATATTTTTTGGAATCTCTTTATTGGAAATTTTTAACTTCCATAAATTATACAGTTTTAAGTTTCAAATTCAGTTCCCAAAATATAAATTCACATATTTTTAAGCAATTTTAAGCTAGAACATTAAAAATTAAAAAATTTAAAGCGTAAACTTCTTAAATTAAAAATTAAATTATTTTCATTTTAAATAGTTTTTATACTATTTGTAGACAATTCTGCGTATTATTTGTAAAAAAAATTGCGTCACTTTAAGTTTGGAAAACATTGCAAATTAAATAAAAAATTTTATTATTTCATGTAATTTAAACGAAGTGTGTGTGCATAGACAAAATTCGGCTATTCGTACCTAAATTTCGGTGGAAATAGCCACAGGCTAATTTAAAACAAAATATAGGTTTTCGCAGATTTGGAACAAAAAATTTAGAAGCATTTTAAGAATTATGATAGGCTTTAAAAGAATAAAAACATTTTCTTAAGATTACTAGGAAAATTGAAAATTATTTTTCATATATTTCTTTAATTTGCAGGATTATCCAAAAAATTGGTGGAAAAATTCGATAAAAATCTGCTACAACGAATCGAATTTTTCCTACAATTTTAAAAAAACTGTAAATTGAAAAAAATACTTTAAAATATTCCAGATTCTTTTTTGAAAAAATTGAAAATGTTTTTAAATATTCTCTTAAAATAATTATTCAAAATGAAAAATCATTTTCTATTTCCCTAAGAATCTTAAGAATATATTCTTATTCTTTTGAAGCCTTTTACAATTCTTAAAAAGCTTCTAAATTTTTAATGTGAAATCTGCAAAAATCGACATTTTGTTTAAACTTATATTTTTAGTATTTGCACCGAAATTTAGGTACAAATAGCCAGATTTTCTCGAAACACATACTATGTTTAAATTATTTGAAAACACTTTGAAACCAAATCAATTTTTTTCTACAAATAATAATTGTTCAATTTTAATTTATACATCAAATGCCAACAATTGCACGTGCAAATTAAATCATTTTTTAAATAGAACAATTAAAATTGTATCGTTCAAAGTTCAAAAGCTCTTCGAAATTTTAACGTACTTAAAACAAAACTTTCAAATTATCCAGTACATTCTTGAAAATATTCTAATGTTTCATGTTAGTGTTTCTTGATGGAAATTAGTATTTTTAGAAGAGAATGTCAATATAAAATCAGTAAGTTTCGAAAAAGACTAAAAATTTCTAATATTTTTAGGCAGTGTCAGTCTTTTTTCACTGAAAATTAGGATTTTTAAACGAAAATCATCATCAGGGTTCAAACTTTTCAACAATTGTAGGTTTTATATATTAGCGTTTTACATTGGAAATAGGTATTTTTAATTTAAAAAAATTACTAGATTTCAAAGACTAAAAATTTATCAACAGTTTATGACTTTCGGGTTTGTTAGCATTTTTTTAACCCGCAATTGACATTTTTAAATAAGATTTGCGATTTTTTTAACAGTTTCAGGTTTTATCAATGTTTTTTAAAGTTAATCGATTGTGTTAAGCAAAAACCATTAAATTTCAAAGACCTAAAATAATCAACAATTTAAAAAAAAATTATGTTAGTGATTTCCGTCAGGAATTATTAGTCTTTTTAATAAAACATTATTAGATTTAATATAATATTTACAATTTTTCAACAACTGTAGGTTATGTTTGTTACTCCAACTAAAATTGGTATTTTTGAAGAAAAATCATTAAATTTTTCTTTTTAATTTAGAAGCTCATCTTTTTAGAAAAAATATTGAATCTTTCTTGGATAAAAATGCAACTGTTTTATTGAAAATTCAAGTATTTCCTAGAAAAATTACTTTTTGTTTAAAATTCGTATTTTTGTGTTGAAAAGTCAATTGAAATCTTTTTGGATGGAAATTCAACTCTTTTTTTGAGTTAAAAATCACCTGTTTTAGTAGAATTCTCATTTTTCTTCGACAAAAATGAAAATTTTTGGTTAAAAATTTAATAATTATGTTAAAAATTCGACTATTGGGCAGAAAATTAACTTATTATTAACAATCCTTATTTTAATGTTGGAAAGTGAACTGGAATCTTCTTTGGATGAAAAATTAATTAATTTTTTTAAAGTTTTTTTTTAATTCACCTGTTTTAGAAGAAATTTTATCTTTCTTTGATAAAAATACAACTGTTTGGTTACAAATTTAACAATTTTGTTGAAAAGTCATACTTTTTGGTTGAAAATTCTGCTTTTTTTTAATTCAGGTATTTCGCAGAAAAATTACTTTTTGTTTAAATTTAATATTTTGGCGTTTGAAAGAGAACTGAAAAATTTTCTGGATGAAAATTCACCTATTTAAAAAGGTTTTGTTTTTTAATTAAAAATTCATCTGTTTTCAGAGCAATTTTATCTTTATTCGATAAAAATGCACCTGTTTGGTGTAAAATTTATCTATTTCGTAGAAAATCTACTTTCTGTTTAAAATTTATATTTTGATGTTGATAAATGAACTGAAAAATTTTCTGAATGAAAGTTCAACTTAAAAAAGTCATTTTTGATTAAAAATTCATCTGTTTAATTACACGTTACGTCTTTCTTAGATAAAAATTTGGTAGATAATTCAACTTTTTTGTTATTTTGTTAAAAATTTATCCTTTATGGCTGAAAAAATTCGTCTTTTTGAATTGAAAATTTAATTATATCGTAGAAAATTACTTTATAAATAATTATAAATACAAAATTTAACTACTTGGGTCAAAGTTAAACTACATTGTTAATTTTTTTATTGTAAGCTGATGTCTTTGGTTGAAAATTTAACTATTCAGTGTAAAAGCCTTTTTTTGTATAAAACGCATATTTTAATCTTGAAAAGTCATACGAAATATTTTTTCACATAAAATTCAACTATTATTTTTAATTTATCTATTTTATTCACAAATTCATATCTTTTAGTAGATTTTTCTTTCTTTATGAAAATGTAACATTTTGGTTAACTATTATTCTTTTTTGCTTGAGTATTCAACCATTTTGTTCAAAAGATTTTATTGAATGACTTTGTGAAGAAATATATTTTTTTTTTGAAGATTTATATTTTTAGTTGAAAATTCATCTCTTTGGTTAAAAGTTTAACTATTTTGTTGATAATTAATATTTTTTAATTGGAAATTCAACTACATGGGTAAAAGTTAAACTATGTACATTGTTAAATTTTTTTTATTGAAAACTTATGTCTGGTTAAAAATTTAACTTCTTAGTGGAAAAACCTTGTTTTTCTTAAAAATTAAATTTTTAACTGAAATTTTAACATTTCTAATTTTTTTAGATTGATCTTTTTAGCTGAAAAGTTTGCTATTTTAGTAAAAAAAATAATACTCTTAGTTTGAAGTTTCATTTTGGTTGGGTAAATATAAATGAGTTTCGTAAAAAATTCTATCATTTGTACAGAAAATTCGTATTTTGCCTTGAAAGTTCAACAATTTAAATAAACTTTTATTTCTTTCTTGAGTGAAAAATCTTTATTTGTTGAAAATTATTTCTATAAATTTGAATTTTTTTATTGAAATATAAACGATAACACTTTTCTCTTGGGAATTTCTCTTTTTAGATTGAATATTCAACTATTATGTTAAAAATGTAATTATGTTGCTGAAAATTCAAGTATTTTGTTAAAAAGCCATCTTTTATAGTAGAAGACATTTTTTTTAATGAAAAAATAAATTGGAATATTTTAAATTTGTATCAGAATTACTGTTTTATTCGGTTTATAAAAGATTCTATGTTAAAAGTAATACAATATTAAAATGCTCGTATTTTATTATTAATGATCAAAGAAAATGAAAAGTTAGTCAAGGAAAAATCAGGAAATTTTGAAAATAAGTTACTTTAAATAAAAATCATTTGATATAATAGATTTACAATTTGGAACATTTCATTTCTTATGCAGTATTTTTCTTTGAAAATTGGTACCTTGATTTAACAAATCATAAAGTTTTTCAGATTATCATTATTATTCATTCAGATCATTCAAAGTCATTAAATTCGGAATTTTCGTACAATTTTTGGGTTTCTTTGCATTTTATACAAGAAACCGGTACTTTTAACAAAAAATCATTGGATTTCAAAGAAGTTAATAATTTTTCGAAGAATTACACTATGTTCGAGTTTAAAAAAAAAGAATTTACAATTGTAAACAAATGTCAGTGGTTTCCATCTAATATTTTTAGATCAACATCATTTGACTTAAGAAATTAAAACTAAAATTTTGAACAACTTAATGCTATTTTATTTTCTTTTTGTCGTCGGAAATTGGTATTTTTTTTTTTATATAAAAATATAACGGTTTGATCGCCTGTGCAAATATATTATATAATAATGCTGATGTTAAAATCTAAAGAAATGTCAAGAGAAAAACTTTAAAAATTTTATTTAAAATAAAAGAAGAGTGTGATTTAAAATTAGAAAATATGAAACATACTTTTGTATTCAAGGTGTTAATCAGATGATCCTTTTCTTCTATATCATTTCTCAAAGCATCCTCCAAGTGCGCTTTTGCTTGCTGTTCAAGTTGGCATTGTTCTTTCAAATCCGAAATCCTCCTCAACGCTTTATCTTGCGTCTCGACTAAATTGGCCTCCAGTTTATTTTTCTCTCTTTCCATCTCACGGTAATGAGTCGCGAGATCGGTATACCGACTTCGATATTTGTGATATTTTGTTTGCACTTTCCGATAAGCAGAATATAGTTGGTCTTTTGTTACCCTGTCGAGTTGAGGACTGACCATGTCATCTAATTCACTCGCTGATTGATCCATATCCGACTGAATGCGAAAAATAAAATTATTAAACTTGTAAAATAAACTAAAACTACTGTGTATATTCATATCAAAGATATTAAAATGTTCCACGAGTGTTCCAAAATTGTCAATAGTGGAATGCAATTTTTTAAATAATTAACATATATGTACACGTCGAAGGCATTTATAAAATCTAGACCGTCAGCCTACATTTTATTGTTCTTTTCACTTTGATCTAATAATTAAAATGAGCTTTTACAAAATTATAGGACTAATGATTTTATGTCATATATTTAAAAAAGCCTTTAGGTTCATGTTTTTACAGACTAAATTTACCATTCAATATGCATAATTTGAACTCTAGATGCATTTTTGTGTTATTTAGTCAATATTACAACGTAACATAGCCTCATTTATGTTTTTTCTTGCACAAGTTACAATTTGAAGTAGCAAAATTTATTAAATTCCAGAAAGAAAGGTGTGTTCAGAGTTCAAAAGGAGCATGTTAAATGATAAATCTAGCTATTCACTGAAAAATACACAAATGCCCTTTAATTTGAAGTAGGCAATTTCGTTTAATTTGTATTAATAATAATGATCAATCCTTAATTCATTATGTAATTACTATGAACGATTTTTGTCATGATGTTTTTTTCTTAATGATTACAAACCTCGAACTCGTTTAAAAATTTATCATTTTGGGTTAAAAACTTGGTTATATGGTTCAAAATTGAATTACTTTGTTAAGAAATCATACTCGTTGATTTAAAATTAAACAATTTTGTTGAAAATTTGATAGAAATTTTAGTTCTTTCTTGAATATAAAATTTTTCTTGATTTAAATTTCACCTCCTGTAGAAACTTAAGTTTTTTTGGTTAATCGTTGTCAATTTTTAACAAAATGTATCAATTTTTAAACAAACTAGAATATTGTGCGCGCTATGCGCACACTAATCAGTCTTTCTTTTCAAAAAAATCGGTTGATTTTCCAACATCATGTAACGGAATTTACATAAAATTTTATATGATTTGAGAATTCAACAGGAATTACATAATTTTGTCCACTTTAAATTCCTTTAAATGGGTAGATTTTTCTCAGTGACATTTAAAAATATTAAAAATACATTTTCAATGTATATCTGGATCAAGGTAGAATGAAATTCAACTTTTAGAATTTGATTCAAATTTTCTCTAAGGCTCCATTTGACGCGTTTTCTGTACATATTTGTCACAAAAAAGTATTGAATTATTTTGTTTTTATATAAAAATCTTATTTTCAAAGTTCAAGAGTAAGAAAAACGTGACATTTCTGTCCAATATGAAATTGAGCACAAACGGTTCCATTTTGTTAGTTATATTGAAAATCTGAGCTTTTCTTTAGATATTGACCCAGTAATATGACAAATTTCGCTCCACAATTTTACACTTTACAAGTTTTCCATATTTTTTAAAATCAATACCTTATAGAAAGAAAAATCTGGAATTTACGGGGTATTTAAATCAGTTCTTACTCGAATATTCCTGTAAATTTGACTTTATTCTCAAGATTTTCTTCTAATATAACTATTGATTAAATTTTTAAGATTTTCGCTAATCGCGAATAACGTCTAAAAAATCTTCATTTAAAAATTTAACTGTTTAGTTTAAAAATTCTGCATTTTGTTGAAACTGAATCTTTTGTCGTATACAATTAATCTGCTTGGGGATTAGTTCACCTTTTTGGTTACAAATTCATGTATTTTGTTGAAGATTATTATTTTTTGGTAGAAAATTTATTTTTTAGATTCGCAATTCAAATCTTTGATTGAAAATAAGTTTTTTTTTCATTGAAAATTAATTCGTTTAACTAAAAAATATACTGAATTTTTTTATAGTACACAATTAATCTTTTTAGCATAAAAATAATTTGTTTTCATGTAAATTTAACTGTTGCGTTGAAAATTTATTTTATTTGCTTAAAAACTTCTTTCTTTCACTGAAAATTAAAGTATTCCATTCTTTGTTGAAAGTTGATATGTTTCAGTTGAAAAATGAATTATTAGGTTATTAAAAAAAATTATTAAAAATTAATGTATTTTGATAATATATATTCTTTTTTGGAACAAAATTAAGCTTCTTGGTTGAATATTTTTTTAAATTGAAAATGCATTTTTTAAACTAAAAATTTAACCATTCCACTTTTCATCGACTTTTTTTATAGGCATTTAATTTTTTTGATTGAAATTTGAAATTAAACTATTCTATTTTGTGTTGAAAAAAAGTTCAAAATTCATCTATTTTGTTAAAAATATTTATTTTTTGGAAGAAAATTCATCTTCTGCGTTGAAAATTCGACTGTTTATTTAAACATTTATTTTTTTTGATGAATTATTTTTCATTGAAATTGATGTCTTCATTTAAATAATTTAAGGTTAAAAATTTAACAAATTTTGTTTTCTGTTTAGAATTAATTTTTAAAAATGAAAATGTAGCTCTATTTAATTTATTCTATAAAGTTAATCTGTTTAATTAAAAAATCACTTATTTCGTTGAAGAATTGTTTTTCTTAGAGGAAAACTCAATTATTTTGCTAGAAAATATATATTTTTGGGATGTAAATTTTACTTTTTTATTAAATTCATAATCATGACTCGAAAACTCAAAATGTTGAATGAGATTTATTTTTCTTTATTGATTAAAACAATTTTCTTGATTCAAAAATCAACTCTTTTGTTAAAAAGTCGTATTTTTTGTTTAATTAAACCGTTTTTGAAAATTGAAAATTAAAATATTTGTTGGTGAAAATATAAAATATTAAACTTTTTGTTGCTAATTAATTTTTTGTTATCAAAGATTAGTCAGTTTGATTAAAAATTTAATTGCTTTGTTAAAAATTCCCTTTTCTAAATTAGAGATTACTTATTAGAACACAAAGGGGAATAATAAAATTTTACACGAATAAATCTTAAATTATCTTCAGATCTATTATGTACACAAATGTGACATTCTTTATCACAGATAATGGTCAATTGATAATGAAAATCTAACAATTTCGAATACAATATCGTACATCACTCGCAGGGTTAGACATGTACTCCAGTTGAGCTCCTGCAAACATATATCTCCCCGCAAAGACCTGCCTAACTCTGATTCTTCTTTTACATTTTCAAGTGCTTTTAAATTCGTATTATTTAATAGAATATTACCAGATAAAGTTTGAATTTTCATCTCGTTTCTTAATTTGAACTACATATCTTTCTAAACACGAATCTTTTCTATTTGAATTCTGATTAATTAAGAAAATACGGATAATTTGAACTATTTTCAGAACAGATAACTTATTTTTATCATATTTAAAAAATATGAATACTTTTATTTAGCATTGTTTATTCTTGAAGTCATACACATTCGAATATTGTTAAATTTGGAAATTATTTTTTATTACTCTTGAATGTGAATAAATCAAAATGGTCATTTAAAAAACTATTTCAATTTGAGATAATTAATTTTTGAATTATATTAAGTTTAAAACATATCGACGATTAAGGCTTTCATTGGAAATTGTACTTTGAATCAGTGAGATTGAAAATGCTTATTTAAAAACTCTTTCAATTTGAGATAATTAATTTTTGTATGCTATTAAACTTAAAACATATCGACGATTAAGGCTTTAATTGAAAATTATGCTTTGAAACAGTAGGATTGAAATACGAATTTGTTAATTTCTCAATATTCGAAATTGAAATTATTCGATTTTGAAGGTTTTTGACTTCAAAATATTCAACCAACTAATATTACAAAAAATTGTAGAATTTTTAAGGATTTTTCTTGAAAAATTTTGAAATATCATACAATTTGAGGTCGAAGATGGCAATAATAAAGAATAGATTAATTAAAAATAATTTAAATTAAATTTGTATACATATCAGTTTTCGGAACTATTTTTCGGTATGTACTTGAGATGGTAAATATCTTATTGCAGCCGATCATCAAAGATGCGAAAATATTTGCAAAGGGAAAATGAAGAAAGAAAAACTAAAGGTTTTTAAGGTGGATAAAATTAATGATTAACCTGCAAATGGTACATATTTCCAGGACTTTCATAAACTGGAAAAAGGGATGAAGCGTCACTCGTAACGCTACTTATAGAAGATTTTCGAGAGACTCCCATAGAAATTCCTGAAGGTGAGGTCAAGTCCACATTTTGGAATCCATGCCTTGCTGGGCTATTCTTTGGCGTTTCTGTAAACAAAAATTTGTTTTTATTTTCTAAAAGATTTAGGAATATAATGCGGAATAATTCTACGTTTTAGACTTTTAAAATGGTAAATTAAAAATTAAAAATTTTATTTTAATGCATTTCAAAGATCTCGCAATTAAAACATACTGAATTTAAAATACGCAGCATTCTTACCATCGGCTTCCTCTGTTAAACTGAAGTTATCATTTGATGCGGAAATGTCTTGAATTGAAGTATTAGACAGTGCCGGGGAAACAGCCTGCATCATAAAAAATATTTGATAAATATTTAGAAATCTATTTTTTATTTTATCATAATACTAGTATCAAATATATATTAAAATCCTATCTAAAAAAAGTGGTATAACGATATATCTCGAAAACATCGTCAATATTTTTGTTGGAAATCTGATTGGATCTTCATTACTTGAAGTTGTAAATCTTAAATTAAAATTTTTTTATATTAAATTTACAAATAATCCCTTGTATTAAGAAAATGACAGAAACTTATTCGAATTAAAAAATGGTAAATTAAAGCCTTAACGTTACCTAATAAATTATTATAAATAATATACATGTTTTATCATAGAAATTAGTACATTTTAAAAAGAATTTTTAAATAATATCATAAACTTTCAAAGAAGATTTAAAATTGTTGTAATCTCTAGTTTATGTCCGTTTTTACTGGAAATAAACATTTTTAAACAAAAATGATATGTATCATCACACAACACTAGATTTGAAAGGTTCATAATTTTTAACAATTTTGGGTTAGGGAAGAGTAAATCATATTTAAGAGAACACCAAAAAGTGGTATTTTAAAACAAGTCATTATGATTTTAACAAGATATAACATTTTTTAAAGAATTTTGGATTATGTTAATGTTTTTCTGCAAAATTGATATCTTAATTAGAAAATTAAATCTAAAGAAGATGCAGAACTTTTAAACGTTTTTAAGTTTACTGATTTACATCATAAATTGTTAATTTAACCCATTAAGGCACACTGGGAACTTTAGTTCCCATAAACGCCTTAAAAATCCATAACTTGGGTCTTAAATAGTTAAAACCAAAATCACTATAGTTTGGACAAGATTTGCCATTTTTTAACAGTTCAGGTTATACTAATATATTTTACAGGAAATCGATCTTTTTAAAAACAAAAATACAGAGATTTTGATGGATCATATTCAACAAATTTTGGTGACGTTATAGCGTTTTAAACCAAAAAATTGTTATTTTAAAATGAAAGTCATTACAATTGGAACAAGATTTAGAATTTTTTTGGAATTTTAGATTATGTTAATGTTTTTTGTGTGGAAATTTATGTTTTAAAAAAAGTTAGATTTTAAAAAATATTCAAAATTTGAATCAAGTTTATGTTATGTTAGCGTTTACACAAAAAATTGTCAATTTAAAACAAACATAATTATAGTTTGAACAAGACTTGCAATTTTTTGACAGTTTCAGGTTATACTAATGTTTTTACAGGATGTCGGTCTTTTAAAAACAAAAATATTTCGATTTTCAAGGTTCATAATTTCTTAACAATTTTTAGGTTACGTTATAGATTTTATATCAACAATTGTTAATTTGGAATAAAAATCATCATAAACTGAACAAGATTTATAATTTTTTAGGAATTTTGGATTATTCCAATATTTTGCGGCGGAAATTTATATTTTTAATTAAAAAATTAGATTTGAAAGAAGATCCACTACTTTTAAGAATTTTAGTTTATGATAACGTTTTACAAAAAAAATGGTTATTTTAAAACAAAAATCATTAGAGCTTAACATGATTTGCAATTTTTGAAAATTTCAAGTTATATTAAAGCTTTGAACAGAAAATGGATTTTTTTTAAAACAATAATACTTAGAATTTGAAGATTCATAATTTCTAACAATTTATTCTTACGTTACAGCGTTTGGCATCAAAAAATGGTAATTTTTTAAAAGAATTTTGAATTATATTAATGCTTTTCGGTGGAAATTTATGTTTCTAACAAAAACAAAAAATATGTGAAAGAAGATTCACAACTTGTAAAATTTTCAAGTTGTTAGCGATTTACACAAAAAATTGTTAATTTAAAACAAAAATCATTATAGCTTGAACAAGATTGGCAATTTTTGGACAATTTCAGGTTATGTTAGCGTTTTTAACAGGGAATCGATTTTTTTAACAATAATATTTAGAATTTGAAGATTCATAACTTTTAGCAATTTCAGGTTACGTTAAAGCGTTTTACAAAACAATTAGTAATTGGCATTTTACATTAAAGGTTGGTATTTTCAAACAAATCATTATAATTTGAACAAGATTTAGAAAGTTTAAACAATTTTCTAATCTTACACGATTTTTGAAGCTATATTGCTGTTTTTTATTTAAAATTGAAGATGATAATAAAAAATCAATGAATTAAAAAAATATATTTACAATATAACAATTCTTATCATTTTTGCATATAATAATAGGTTATATTAACATTTGTATTTGGAAATTAATATTTTTTATACGAAATACAATAGTTGGATTGTCTACATAGTTGTTTTTTAAATATTAAATATAATCATTCTGAAGTTAAGACATCAACTATCGAAAATATTTTTCTTACTTTTCTATTATTTTAGATAATGAATACTAGGAATTACACCAATTTTGCATTAGTTTATATTTTAATTTCAAAATTCCGTGAGAGAACATAAAATAACCGCGGGTTTTGTTTTCTGTTTAAATTATATAATCGTGATCAGCGGATAAAAATTGAAATTTACATTACAAGTAAGTTACATGATTACGTGAAGAGAAAAGCAACCTGACTGTAAAATAAAATGCGTCAAATACAAAACCTGAGCCAACTGCTGCATGCTCGCCTGTAATCTAGCAGGCGATTGTTTCATCTCTTCCGCTAATTTGTCCTTAAATTTTTTAAACATTATCTGGCAATCCGCCGCTCACGAAATGTCAACAAACACTGAAAATACCTAAATTATCGTCCTTTGGCAATAAAATTTCGTCCTCTCACACTCGAAAACAATCATTATCGCTTAAACATTTTGGATGAAAAGTTATTATAGATTAACACACTGAAAGTTACGCTTATGTCTATAAATTTTAGAGAACAAATGGTCACTTTTTAATAAAAAAGTTAGTTTTTGACATTAGAGTTACAAATAGCACTTGACAGCTCACAAAAAAATTTTGAGGTTAGGATAACACTTTTTTACGAAAGTGTTTCTGTAACTTGGGTTGACGGTTTCAATATTTTGCGATTATAACTCGAGCTTCTTTCCCTTTTTAAAATTATTAATCATTTATAAACTGATTTATAGCGCTGAAAAAAGGGATAAAATTGTTTGACCAGGTTTGACACGTAAGCCGACTCGCCATGTTTTTTCTGTAAACTGTATACTATACAACATTTTGTATTTCATTAGGGATATTTTGAAAATAAAAATAACACTTCTGTGTTACAAGTAATTAAAGGGGTCAAAATTTAAAACTATTTTATCTAATTTTATCATTCTCACGGTTAAAGCATTCAAAACGGTCAAATAATGCAGATAAATGTTCGATTTTTGGTATGACACTATGACATCCTTGAGCAGTTTCCAGCCTTACCAACAAATAGTAGAGCTTACAAGCCGATAAGTGGCGCTAGCTGTTCTAGTAAAAGATCCTCGAAAATTTAAATTGGTGATAAATGAAAAGTGTATTCTTCTTTATATAAATTAATAATAGAAGTTTATAGTTTATTCATTAAACAAGGTAAAGCTGTAAGTCCTTCTTTACAAAAATAAAAAATTAAATATTTTAATTATTGGTCAGTTTTTCTTGTATTTCTGAATTTCACAAATATAACATGAATGCCCACTGAAAGAGCGGTTCAAAGTATTCCTGTAAAAAGAAGAGCTTTAAATTATATGGCATTGAAAAAAAGTATACACTTTAATGCCTATAAATCTAAACAAATTGCGTTTTTGTCCGAATGGTCATTTAACGGCATTCCATTGCATTCATTGTATTAAATAAATTTGGTCGGAAAAGTATTAAATGGCATTCGACTTATTTGGTAATTCAACAAAAATGAACGGCCTTTCCCTTAAGAAAATACACCGTTCGGAAACCGTTGAAAGGGACAGTTGGGCTACCGTTGAAAATGACCGCTGGTTTTTCAACGGTCTTTTCGAGCGGCGGCTGGACACTAAGGCCTTTTCTACTTATGCCTATTCTTCTTCATTGGGGATTTTCTTTAGCCATTTTGAAATTCATTCAGTCATCTTTACTGTTTTTTTGAAAAATGTCGTATTTAATTGACCCAATTATTCAATTTTATTTTGAAAATTTTTTTATA
>JAAAKG020036024.1:0-19289 GCA_010014905.2 Druon quercuslanigerum
TTTTCACAATATTATAAAATATATTTTTTTATTTTTATTATAAAATATTACAATTCATCCAAAAAAGACGACTTTTCAATCAAAGTTTTGAATTGTCGCGCCAAAAAGATAATTTTTTAACCAAAAAGATCACTTTTTAATCAAAAATTGAATAGTTAATATTTAAACCAAAAAATGCATTTTTTATTCAAGTGAAGAATCTTCAACAACAAAGTACTTCCAGGGTAACCAAAAAAGGAAGAATTTTCAACAAAATAGTTGAATTCTCAGCCAAAACAGATTATTACTTTTCAACAAAAATGTTTCATTTTTAACCAAAAAATATAAAAATTTCAAACAAAAAATACAAAAATTGCAACTAAACTCTTGAATTTTCCAATAAAAAAAATTAATTTTCAACCAAACAGTTGACTTGTCTACCTGAATAGTAGAATGTTCATCCACAAAAAAAAACGAATTTTCAACCGAAAAAGATGAATTTTCAACAAAGAGTTTTTTAGTCTTTGTGGTGAAAAATCGAATTTTTTAAAAAACATTTTACTTTCATTCCCGAAAAGAATACTTGCGTTTTCCAGCAAAAGAAACGACTTTTCAACAAAATAGTTAAATTTCAAACCAAAAAGTTGGCTTTTAAAGCAAAACAATTAACAGAAGAGTTGAGTTTTTAAGCCTAAAAGTTGAATCTTTTAGAAAACATTTGATTTTTCGTCCCAGAAGGAGTAACTGCACTTTCAAGCAAAATAAAGAAATTTTCAACAAAACAATTGCATTTTTAATCTAACAGTCAACGAAAAAATATGAATTTTCTACCAAAAGAGATAAATTTTCAACACAGACTTGAATTTTTTATCCGGAAAAGATTAATTTCCTCTTCAAAGAATAAATTTTCAACCAAAAACAGTTGTATTTTGGCATTCTCTAATATATTTCCTAATAACTTGTTTTTTTCTTTACTAATAGAATTAAATTGCTAAGCAAAAGCGCAGGTAACAAATTGCGCAATAAGAATTCAAAACAAGGAAGGGCTCAAAAACAAGGTCAAGTCGCAGACAATAAGACATGTGCCCATAAGTACATGGGGTGCCACCTGAATTGAGAATGAATAGCAAGGTCGTCCAAGTCGTTGTACGGCCCCTTCTAACAGTTGGGGGTTGATAAAAACCAGAAAGACCATTTAAAAGCAATTTCACAACAGTCCAAATCATTAATCTTTCCAACACCCTCCTTTCTCTTTCTTTTAAAATAATCCCTTTAGCTTAAGAAAAAGAATAAATTTTCCACTCTCAAAGAAGGAACCTTCTCAGCTAATGTTTGCCCAGCTTCTTGATCCACGCTTAGAAATTTATTTATCTTCGGGAACATGCATTCAAGATTTAGAAAAACTATGTAGAGACGTTATAATAACAAGTACATGGGCGCAAATTTTTTTCAATTTTCAGAGACAAGCCCTTTTGTGTAAAGAGAGAAGGTCAGCTTATTCTTATTGCGTTGTAGGTAACCTGCGCTGACGAAAATAGGAAATCTCCACAACAAAGGGCGCCCCATAAAACTGCGTCTCCGAGATCGAGGGTCCCACCCTTATTTTTGGTCAGGTAGCACCTGAGCCCTTCCCTTTTCTCCTGGCTCGGCTGTTGCCATCCTCCCTCTTGGCTCCCCCAACCCTCTTTCTTATGGCTCCCCCCATGGTCCCTTTTTATTTTCACTGCGACACATGACAGGTGCGGTTTAGCACAGCCAGAGGCAATCTTGCAAATTTCGCCTTCTCCGATCGCCAGAACCTCTCCTCAACCGGTCCGCGAGAGGGCAAACAAGAAATTAAGAGACGCAAAAAGAGCAGATTTAACTGACCAGCGCGAAGATTGCGAGAACTGCTAACTGAAGTTGGAAATTAAATCTAGAGGGTATAAACGACGATTTTTAATCCTACCGCTGCCACCCGAAATTCTTCACAATGAAACGAGAGCTCGGCAAGAATAATTTGTAATTATTCTTGTTAGTAATTTGGGGATGTGAAGCCTTCTTCCACATTCTCAAGTGACCATAGCCATATGCTGTACTCGCTGAAAAATCTTTTATTTCGTCCTTCGCGAATCGCCAACGGTTAACGCCATATGGTGCGCGAAACTGGCTTCGTGAATGATCTACGGCGAATTAGACGAGATTCCTCGCGAACATCTGTTTCCTCACTCCTTCAAAGCAGAGCACTAAGCCCACCTCTTCAGAAGATAATATTGTCCATAAGAGGCAAAATATCTTACACATTATTAATAGCTTCATATTTTATGTCCAACATTTTCGAAACCTCTCTTTTGAAAAGAAGAGAAAGCTTTTGAGGGAAATTTCCTTTCTTTTAAATGTTAATTCCATCTAAACTAAACTTGAGAAACCTTCCCTTATTCTCGATTTTCAAAGAATAAATTATGTATTTCATGGTTGAAATGTGCAGATGCGACCCTGCGGGACAAGGAAGGTCTCGTCTGGAAACTGTCTACCTGTCTGTGTGGATGAAAATCCCACGTGAGATTGGACATTCTATAAAGGAGGCACCTAAGCTTTTCTTCTCGGATCCTTTGTCAAAAGAGTCGCGCTCTTTCGACATCAAACTACCACCACGACAGCATACGAAATTCTTTTTCTTTTCTCTACTATATGATTTTTGTCTGGAAAGTCGTGCCCTATTGCCAACAGCCCTCCACCATGCCAACAAAACCACCTCTACACAACCAACAAGTTTTTCCATTCGTCCTGTCTCCAACATGACAATGTACATCTTTCACTTTAAGAAGCGATAGCGTGAATCGAGATCGGTTCTCTTTATTCGTCGTCGATTTATGCACCGTAAGTCGCTGGGGTGAGAATAAAGAAGAAGAAAAAGAAGAAGAAATATCAAAATCGATAAAATTCTCGGTCTTTCTTCGTGTAAATGTACTGCGCAAAAGGCACTCAAGAAAAAGAGATGCAATGGGGACGCCAAGTCGATGAAATATACCCGAAGCGAAATTTATTTGTGACTTGAAAAATTTACTGACTAGAACCAAATGAAATTATGAGCCACGAGTTTCAACAGTGGACAAAAGTTACAATTTGTCACTGCCACATCCTTCTGGAACAAAGCAATAGAGAGAAATCTGCGAAGTAGCAGACGAAAAAAGTAAATGTTCTAAGCTTTTAATATTTTCTTAAACCAACAGAGGAGTATCTTCCATAATTAAGGGGTAAACAAGAAATTACTTGTAATTACCGTGATTTTACAATCTTCATTTATGTGAAATGTGTGGGCATGAAAACAAACCGTTGATATTCATGGGACCTAATTATTGGCTTTCGAACTTAAAAAAACTGGTATACTGGGATACTGGCATATTCGAGGAATCCGCATAAAATCGAACGTTTGCGAGAGAAGTTAAATTTTTACGACTGACTGACTGACTCAGCGCGAGAATGCACTTCGAGAAATCGTAATCTCTCTTCATAAAAGATCTTTACAGGACGATTTGCGTGAAACAATCATCGAACATTATTTTTACGCGTGAGAGAGTGCATATTAGGGTCAAGCTCCTGGCCATAATCGAAAGAAACTTATATCCCGAGGAAGCCATTTGAAAAGATTTTTTACGCTTTTTGCCCCTATAAGTCCAGCCACATTAAAAACGCGATAAAAGCACCTTCAAGAAAATACTGGCGGGTCTAACTTCTTCAACCCATTCCGAAAATTGCCCTCAAACTGCTGGTTTCAGTCATTAAACTCACGGGATGAACAAGTCTATAAAAATAATTTTCCTTTAAAGAAAAAATCTTCCCAGACATGAATATTTTCGAAAATCCGCTTCGCTCGGTCCGGTTCCCACAGACACAAAAGTCAGTGGATTGACAGATTTTCAATGCATTTTTTCGTAAGCACGACTGACTTTTACAATCTGAATAAATTTGATGTGACCCTTGGGGATTTTGACAGAGGAACTTTGGTCCCATGTGGAGAAGCCGATCGGACCCAGGTAGAAAAACATTTTTCCCAAATCAGGCTTAGGATTGTAGGAAAAAAAAACGTAAACACTGCTGAGGGAAATAGGGAAAAGCTTGTTTTAAAACGGCGTGTAAATATTTAGCTAAGCCAGTTATGACCGATAAATCCGGAACTTTTTTTAAATTTGTAATATTCGCGAAAATAATATTTGTCTCAGAAATTCCCTGACTACAATTCAGAGGATAGTTTCCATGAAAAAACTCTCACGGTAATAAATCATATTCTAGTTTAATGAGTGCTAAATGACAGAGTTTACGGTTGACGACATCGAAAATGACCAAGTGAACAGACAGTTTTATCCTTTCCGGGCAGTTACTTCAACTCCCACGCGAAGAAGCAAAGCCTGACAATGTTCCCAGCTGGGTGCACTTATATCTTATAAATAGTACGGGCGCGGACCCTTAGAAATCAACCGACCAAAACAATGCACGAGCCCTTTCGCGACACCTGTTTTGCCCTTTACTTGGACTCGCTCGAACGTCTTTTCCCACGATTAAATCAGACACCCTGGACATGCACACGCGATACAAGCCCGGGACCTTCAGAAGGCCGTGCAGCACCTGTCCGGGTCTCGGGACTAACTTTCCGCTCGAGATATTGTCAATCGGGTGCACCTTCAATTGTGGAAACGAGAGAAAATCCTCGACTCACCTCCATTGTGAGGGTGGGCTTCAGAATTTATAAATCTTTTGCATTGATACGGGTCCTCAGGGTCGCACGTTAAAGACTACCTGAGATATTTTTCTCTTTACTGGGAAACTGGAAATTTGATTCAGGGACCAGCATTGCCTTCAATCAATTTACAGAAACCGGAAGTGCGAATAGATTTTTAGAATAAGATACGCATAAGTGCGACTGAAATGTGTGGTACTGCACTTGCAGGAAGAATGTCTGGATGCTGAGGCAACTTGTAAGGGGTTAATAAACAATAAAGATACAGAGGGTGAATTGACTATCATCCACGATATCATTGTTAAGAGTGTGACTAAAGTGTGTGGTACTGCGGTTATAAGGATAATGTGTGGTATTTCATTGTGGAATAATGAAACTTAATGCCTTGGAAGATCTTATCCATCGAGGAAATATTGATAGAAAAGTATAAAATAAATAAAATAAAATGACTATTCATTTTTATATTTTTGTTAATAACTGTTAAAAGCGACGATATTTAAGAAAATTATTTATAGGAAGTAGTTCCTAAATCTGGAAAAGGTTCCCACAGGTTTTTTTCCAGGGTGAATCACTGGATACGCCTAACTTAGAGGCGACGTTAGCTGGGGAATCCCCGATTTTATCAGCGCCCCTATCACCCACTGATCTTGAAACTAAGAAGCCGTTGGCCCTCGCAGATGGCGTAACGAATCGGGACCTCGGAATTTAAAAATCTCGTAAAAAATCTGGAGTTAGAATATGATTGCAAAATTATTGCAAGACATGCGGGGAATGTGAACGTGTTCCGGCTGCTCATAGAAAGTGCTCTCAGATGAGTCAGGGCCCTTTAGATATGGGATATACATAGGTATACTTAATACTTCCCGTAACCCTTCGCGTGATTCACAAGCATGAGTCATTTCTGACCAGAGTTTCTTATGGCTGTTCAATATAATTTGCTTCTTGCCCCGACATTCTTACTGCAAGATGCAAGCTTGCTGTATGTTCTCCAATTTAAAAAAGATAAAAGATAATTTCGAGTTCCAGCAAAAAAACTTTTGAAAAAGAAGTGAACTCTATTGCTATGCTACATATATGGTAAGTTAGTTGGCTACAAGATTTTTATTGCACATTTAAGGAAAGTTGTAGAGTTTATCAGAGTAACATTGACATTCATTAAATTTAAAAAAAACTGGTACAATATACATGTTTAAAATATTTTAGCTGACACAAAAAGTTGGTTTAATTTTTTATAGTTACTCATCACAGAAAATTTTACTTGTAAAAAATTCCATAGGTGTTTTCCGATTTTCATATTTACAAATCAAATTTGCAGTCTTTTTTAAGGATTGATTTTGTTTAAAAAAATTTCTTTTAAACAAATAACTATAATTATATTCTGTATAATTACTTTCAAAATTGGAAACAGTTGGTTTGTAGGGAACTTTTTTTTCCCAAAAAAAAAAAGCTTAATAAGATTCAACCATTTATTTCAAATTTGTAACAAGTGACAACAAGAAAATATTTAATTCCAAGAACAATTGTTAAAATAATTATTTTTTGTAAGTTTTAAAACCTTGTTCGCAAAAAATATTTTTTTATTCACAAGACATGACTGATAATATAATTTTAGGCCTCGTATTCATTATTGAAAAATTTTAAGGGGTATCAATAAATACTCTGTCAATTTAAATCCATAAAGTTAAAAAAAAAGGATAAATTATTTAAATTTGTTTAAAACTCTAAATTCTTTAAAATCGTTTAAATATACCTTGAAATGTTTTAAAGACCATTCCTATCCTGCAAACCTTTTTAAATTACTTTGAAATATTCTGAATTTCTACCAAATTCTTTGAAAACCCTTAAAAGTAAAAAAAAAAATAATTCTTGAAATTTAAAAAAATGCTCTAAACTCAAAAATTTATTAAAAATCAAATAAAATACTGTAAGTCAGCTTGAAATCTCTAATATCTTTCGAAATTGATAAAATCTTTTAAATACGCTAGATTCTAAAAAATCAGGGAGACTTTAAAATCTCTAGAAAATTGTTAAAATGTCCTAGAAAATTTTAATATACCCTAAAAACTTTGAAATCTCTTGAAAATCCTATAAATCGCTCAAGTACCGGAAAAGTGTCTTCCAAATCTTTTAAATCTTCTGAAACTTTTTATAATCTTACTAAATTTTTTAAAAATCTCAGAAAATTCCCCTGAATCTTGTAAAATATCCTAGAATCTTTTAAATAGCTTAAAGTATAGAATCTCTCTAAAATTTTGTTCAAAAATGTTGAAAACCAATCAGCAAAGAATGTTGAAAGAATGTTTAAAGGCAAAGTGAAAAAAATATTTAAATTAGCGCGAAATTAAAAAAAGGAAGTTGCGCAATGCGCTAGTACTCAGTCAAGTATATTGCGCAATATTATGCATTTCAATTGGCAACGGTTCAGGCGGCTCTGACTGTTTACGTTTCGAGGGTACCGATTTAGTAACAACCCCCCGAAACTGTTATTATATAAGACCTTGGAGTGTAATCATCATTATAATTTTATTTCAAAATAACTAGTAAAATATTCGAATCGCTGAAAAAAAAGTATAAATACTGTCGTGAGGTCGAGGCCTGTCTTTTCAATTCTTAAACCCCCAAACAACTTTTTCCCCCGATATCTGATTTTTGGCACAACTGCCTTAAGCCTATTCCTTTTTGCATGAAACTTCAACAGTTTCATTTTTCGGAAGATTGAATAGACCCAGAAAAAAAGTCTATTGAAATGTCCTGGTGGCGTCTTTTGCTTAAATAGGCATGAGGTTTTCATGCGGGAACGGGAGCTACTTGACCGAAGGCTTAGGATTTTGAAGCGTAAGACGAGAAGCGAAGTGGTGGGACCGTATCGAGAATCGGTACAGCGAAACGAAAAGAGAGAAAAGAAACTGTAAGGGGGAGAGGGGGTAAGGTGGGCCCTGAGCGTGGGCCCGGAGAGACAGAAAAGGGGGAGCGGACCCGAGAGAATAGGAAAGGGAAAGAGGGCAAAGGTATATAAAGAAAAACAGGTTCAAGCCACGCGACTCGCCTGCGCCTGATGACGATTTCCCGTCGACCAGATATTTGTTGACTATTTCCCGCCAAAACGAGCAGGTCGGCGTGCCTCTGAGAAAGCCTGAAAAGTGACCACCGCCCTAATGATTGGCTTCGCCCACGAAGTGACGAATCTTTAACTTCACGAAAAGAAGATTTACCAACTTCGGACCCCTACTACTGACTTTTGTCAACAGGCTTTTGTGTGGCTTCAGAGTTTTTCTATAGGGGAAAAAACAGGGTTTATGGTCTTTTGGAAGTTACGAAGTTAAATGAAAGCGATTAGAAGTCATTTTGAGGCATTTTTACCTCTTTTTAGATTGTGAAGTTCGTGACTAGAAAATTGCTTTTTCAATAGGATTTTTTTTCCAGTGTTCAAGGGAAGACTTTCTTTTTCAAATTTTTACTTCTTTTAGCAACTAATTATTCTTTCCGTGATTTTTATATTGTGGAATAAAAAAAGATTGAAGTTGTGTGAGATTGTTTTAAGAGCACTTTATAACCCGAAATATGATAAAAAGTGAGAAGAATTAGATTAACTTCATAAAAATTTAAGAAGAATTTGAAAAAATCAAGTTAATTTAAAGAAATTCCAAAAGTAAAAAATATTCCACTGATTTCAGGAAAATTAAAGTGAATTCAAGGAAATTAAAAAGAATTAGAATATCAAACCGAAGTTCATATTTTTAAATCTGTTTAATTCAGTAAAATCGAGTTAATTTAGAAGAATTCAATTACATTCATAATAATTTCGTGAGTTCAAATTTACAGAAAAATCCATTTTTTTTAAAGGCTCAGAATTCGATAGAATTCACAAAAATTAGTCGAACTTTTTAAAGAAATTATGATAAACTAAAAAAAATATTTAATTTGATAAACTTCAAATTATTTTAGAGGTATTTAAAGGAAATGAGAAGAGAATTCAACGAAATTCATAAAAGTTCAAGTGGATTAAAAAAAAGCAGGTAACTAAAAAAAGAATGGAAAAAAATTGAACTGAATTGAACCAAATTTTTACAAAAGAATTTAGGATAAATTCCAAAATAATTGAAATGAGTTGGAAAAATAATAAAAAGCCACTGATTTCACTAAAATTAGAGTGAATTAAAAATAATTAAAAAGAATTCAAGAGATTTTGATGGAATTCATTAGAATTCGAAAGAACATAATTAAAAAAATGTTAAATCTAAAAATCTCCATTTGATTGAGTAAAATTTAGGATAAATTTAAAAGAATACAAAAACATAAAAAAACTAACAAATTAAATAAAATTCGATTCAATTCAGAGAAATTCAAAGGAAACAAGAATTCGATGAAAAAATAAAAAAAATATTTAAAAAGTGAAGCAAAATTCTAGTGAATTATGAATTATAAAAGAAATAAGCAGAATTTGGGGAAATTTATATCAATTCAAGAGAAATTACAAAGAATTTAAAAATATTTTTTAAACTCATTCAATTCGGAATAAACTGAGAAATGTTTAAGAAAATATTATGAAATGCTTCAGAATTTAAGCTGAGTTTAAGACTTCAAGATGCATTGAAACTTTTTTAAAGAAAAAAATATCCATTGAATCGAGTATAATTTAGAAAAATAAAAGAAATCAGTGAACAAAATTTTAAATCCTAAAAAATCTATTGAATTCATTGGATTTCAAGAGAAATTCAAAAGAATTCGAAGGAGTTCAAAAAATTCAGAAACCAATTACAAAACATAATTACAAATAGATATTTAGTAAATACAAAATTGTCGAATCTTCTAGGATTATTTTGACTAAATAAATATTTCGAAATCACCTAGAAGATTAATTTATTTAAAAAATCGATATATCTGTTATATGTAAAATAGTCTATATTTTTAGATGTAAGATTCTTACATTAACATACTTTTTTAATAAAAATCTCTAATTGCATCATCAAAAGCACGAAACCACTCCCATCGAAGAAATTCTAACAGAACTAATTATTAAATTAAAAAAAAAATTAACACAAACAATATTTCACCAAAAATACGCAAAAATCTTATAGTATTAGAAAGCGCGCGAAAACGCTCAAACTTCGAAATTAGACTACACATTAATTATTTACATCAAAATTTGATCCCACGCATTTAAAAAAGTAAAGTCCTCATAAATAATTTAGTCTTTCATTAATCACAAAATCAAAAAAAAAAAAAAACATTTCCTCCCACAGAAATAAATCACAAGAATACAAATTCTTCACTTAAAATATTAAAAATTCAACAAGTTTACTATATTACTTTGAAACTGGTTAGAAACTAAAACTAAAATTACGGAAAAATCGAAATTTGTTCAAAAATCAAAAAATGCCTAAGCACGTTTTTCGAGATGATGCGACGCGGTAAGACCACGTGGTTTTAGGACCTGAATAAGCAGAGCTACCCTAGCCTTGGCAAACTTATCTTTCCTTAGAAGATAAAAACTGATAACCAGAGATTTAGATTCTATGAGATATTTGAGAATTGTCTGTGGCTATGCTCATCGAAATTCGGTGATTTTTGTCGGCAAATTAAAAAAAAGGTCATTATGTCCACCGAAATTCGGTGTTCCGACAAACTCAAAAATCCGATTTTCGGCAAACGTGGCAAAAATATTTCCGAGGGAAGCTGGAAAAGGGCGGCAAAGTGCACCGAAATTCGGTGAGGGCAGGACAATTTTTGGGTTTTAAAATTCAGAAAGTAAAATTTCCACTTACCATGCATATTGGATTGCCTGAAGTAGGGGAAACTCCTTTTTCTTGGTGACCTCTCGACCTTCTCGTACCTGGTGAGGATATTTTCCTTATCATTTTCGGATGTTGGATCCACGCCCCACCTGGATTGAAATCTCGTTCGCTCCACTTCCAGGGCATCTTTGAGAAGATTGGCGGTATCCGTGGGATTGGGAGAACCGAAAAGACACCGAGATATTCTATTATTTACCGCCGGGGGCAGAACTGTGAAATGCAACTCATGACAACGCGCGTTCGCCGCCGCCGCCAACATTTTGCCTCCTTTTTTGTTTAATTAGTCCTCGCGAAAAATTTGAACAGACGTTCAAAAACCAAGTCCCGCCAACCGGATCAAACTTCCCGAACTGTTCGCGCGTTTTTTTTCCTTCTATTTTCGAATAAAAACGCGCCTCTGCGGGAAAAGCTGCTGATGGAGAGGCGGTAAAAAAAATGGAGAACCGAAAAGTAGAACTGACACGTGTACTTTTTTAACTCGTGACCGATATTTCGAAATAGGTGTAAAGATCCAAAGCACTTTTCAATGATCCTCGTCCGAGGAAGGCCGGTCGTGTTCTGCTTCGAGCATATCGCTGGGGAACCGTTTGCAACCACGAGGTCGTCCCTTCCATGGATTTTAAGTTTAAATCCGATTGGTGCGCGGAAAATCTGCGCGGTAAAACGCGCGCCAAAGTCCTCTCTTGGCCAACGTATTATGCTAATGTGTTCAGAAAGCAGGGGCGTCTATATTAAATTGGAGTTATTAAAAGAAAGTTAAATTAATTTAATTTTTGATTGAATTAAAATTTTTTTCGTTTAACTGAAAATTAATAATTTCAGAATCAAAATTAGAACTGCGAGAATGTTTCTTTACATTAATTAAACTTTTAATTTAACTACACTGTTTGTTTGGTATTTTAAAATTGTATAAATTTTGTAAACAAATGGTAGCGTTGCCACAAAGTCTCTTGTGTCATTTTTTCTGAAAGCACTTTTTATTCCCTTTTTTAAGATGAGCACAAGGGTTTCTGATATTTTTTTAATTCTTTTAAATTCCTTTCAAATTGTTTTGAAATCCAAAAAATGCAATGCATCTTTTTTGGATTCAAAAATTTGTTTACTATTCACTTGAATTATTTTTTATTTACCTTGATTTCGGATGAATATCATCGAATTCTTCTAAATTCCCTCCAATTTTACTGAAATCAATGGATATTTCTGAATTTTGACCATTTCAATCAATTCTTTTGAATTCATTTGAAATTCATTCTGAATTCTTATAAATTGGTCCTGTATTCTTTTAAAATAATTTGAATTATTTGAAATGCTTTAAATCTTTTTTAATTTAATACTGAGAAATATTAATATTATTTATTTTAATATTCACATAATATTTATTAAAATATTTTATATTTATTTTAATTTAACATCAATTAATTATTTATTATTATTATTATTATTCTTTTCATTCTCCTTGAATTTTTCTCAATTTATTTCATATTTAATTAATTAATGCATTATTTAAATGTTCTTGAATAATTTTCAATTCACTTGAATTTTTATTAACTTAATTAAAACTGCTTCTCATTTCCAATAACTTTCTCTACATTGACCCGAATTTTATTTGATTCGATTAATTTCCTTATTTCTTCAATTTAGTTGAATTCTTATCAATTCTACCTGAATTTAGTTCAATTTTACTGAAATCAGTGAAATATATTTTTTATTTTTTTATTTATTTTTCAAAAATATTTGAATTCATTCGGAAGTCACCTTCAACTCTTATTAATTAATGCTGATTTCTTCAAGAACATTTTTTTCGAATGCTCTTGATTCTTCTAATTCTGGCTGAATTATTATAAATTCCCTTAAATTCTTTTAAAATTCATTTAACTTCGCACAATCGAATGGATTTCATGTGGAATTATTCCTGAATTTTCATGAGTTTTATCGAATTCTTCTCATTTTTTTTTAATTCCTCTGAATTCGCTCTGAATTATGTCCACCCCCATTTTTATCAATTTCACGGAAATTTATTGATTTATTTTTTTAATCAATTATATCCTTTTAAATTTATATAAATTCCATGAGTATCTTAAATTCCCCTGAATACTTCTAAATTCATGTCAATATTACTGAAATCAGTCGAATATTTTTGTATTTTGTTTCAACATAATTGGATTCATTCGGAATTCTGTTAAAAATTGGAACTTTTTTGGACTTCCCCCTTTTTTCTAATTCTCTCCGAATTATTTTCAATTCACCTTAATTCTTTTAAAATGCATTCAATTTTATTAAATTAAATGAATTAAAAAAAAAAAATTCCCTGAGGTCTTTTAAACTCACTTCGAATTCTTAGAAATTTTATCAAATTCTTTTGAATTCCCTTGAATTTCTTGAAATTCAATCCGATTTGCCTGAAATCAGTGGAATATTTTTGAATAATTGAGTTTTTGTCAATTAAATTTAATTTTTATACTCAGTTCGATGCACATTTTCTATTTTTTAATTTTTTATCAATTATCCTATTATTAGAAATTTTCATAAATTTCATCAGTCTATTTAATTCCCTTGAATCCTTCTAAATTCACTTAATTTTACAAAAATATAATGAACTATTTTGAATTTATAAAAAAATGCAATTCAATCGAATTTGTGATTGACCAGAAATTCTTAAATAAATTTGAATTCTTTGGGATTCTCTTGATTTTTTAACTCTCGGTGAAATCTTTTGAATTTAAATGGATTCTTCTTAATGCGCTCAATTCTGTTAAATTAAATGGATCAAAAATATTAATTTTTTTTAATTCACCCCGAAATTTGTTTTTCAGTTTACTAGAATTTTGCTCAATTCACTTAAACTCTGATTAATTTCATGGAATTCTCCTTAATTCCCTTAAATTTTTTCCAAATTAACGTGAATTTATTTATTTTGTGAGCTTAAATTTTTTATTTATTTACCATAATTCTTTTGAATTTGTTCTGAATTTTGTTTACTTTCATAAAACTAAATTGACAGGAAATTTTTTGATTTTATAAATTGTGATCTATTATATTCTTTCGAATTCTTTTTTGCACTTCAATTGATTTTTTTCTATTCACTTTTTTTAAGTTACTTTATTTTTTTCAATTTTGATCAATTTGCTTGAATCCTTTTTAATTGAATTCTATTTTTATAAATTTGATGTATTCTTCTTATTACCTTAAACTCAATGAAATTCGAATAAAATGAAAAAGATTTAAGTGGATTCATAAAAATTGCAGGTAAATTGAACAAAAGCTTTAATGTTTTGTTTGTTTATCCTAAATTCGTTAGAATTCGCCTGGAATTTTTATAAAAGTAAAAATCCAAAATACTTTTTGAAAAAATTTCTCATAAACTTGTACCTCAAATTTTGTTTAAAAAAATCGACTAAAGTAGTAAATCATTTTTTAAATATTTTTACAAATAAATAACCCAAAAAACTCTAAAATATGAAATTCAAAATTTCGCATCGGGGTTTTTCAAATTACATTTCAGCCCTGAGAAGAAGAGTGAAAAAGATAAATTTTTCTCTCTTTCTATCCCTCTTTTACTAAGCAACAAGCCATATAAAGTAATCACGAATTTGATTAAACTCTATCAATTGAATCGATAGAATAAGAAGATCCTAAATCGATTTAAATATTTTATGTCTTGGAATTTACATGAAATTAAGAGAGTGGGTGTTGGGGAGTGGGGGAAAATAGAGATAACGAGTTTGATCGAGAATTCCCGGTGACGCTTAGAATAGAGAGAGAGGGAAAATTTTCGAGGGATTCGAATGCGATCGCGTGTTCGAGCGACGGTTACAGACGCCGGTGTTTGAAATTGGCGGACCAATCAGAAACGTCTTCGTAGTGCTCATGCGTGGCGGGACATTTTTAGCGGGACTCTGGCCCTTTAAATGTATACACTTGCCGCGTTTGCCTGCGGAGAAAAATAGATTATTGCAAAGACGTGGAGATTGAGAGGAGCACCTGTTTCCACCTGTAGCAATTTGCGATTTCGCTCAAGATTATTTATTAAAGCACTTTCTTAAACATGAAAATATAAAATATAAAAATTCTTTTTGGCGCGAATCGAGACGAGTGACGGAAGGGTGGGAGGGGGGCCAAATTGACCTCACAAAATTTCATATTGGAGGGGGGTGCAAAGGTTTTGTAATACGTAAAACTTTTCTGTTACCAAAACGAAACTTAAATCAGTGGCAATATATTAAAGTCGAAAATAATCAAATTTAAAACAAAATAGTTGATTTTTTTTTTTAATAAAATAGTTCAAAAATGAATTAATGAATTTTAAATATACCAGATTAATTTTCAACAAGTAATTTCATTTTTAATCAAGAAATATTTCTTTTTTTATAGTTAATTAGTATTTTTAGCATTATTGGTATTATTAGTATTTAACAAAATTAGTTTTCAACCAAGAAAAGTTTACAACCAAGAATGGAATAATTTTAATTTTAGTTAACAAATTTAATTTTCAACAAACCAAAAAAAAAACAAATTTTCAAGCCGTTGAGTTAAAAAAAATAAGAATTTTTAATAAAATAGTAAAATAAATCATATAGATAAATTTTCAACAAACAATAATAATTTTTTACACAAATAAACGAATTTTTGTTATCTTTTCAAAACTAAAAATTCGAATGAAAAAAAAGAAGAATTTTCAACAAGAAAGTTAAATTTTAATCAAGAAAGATAAATTTTTAACGAAATAGTTTATTTTTCAACTAAAAAAGAAGCTTAAACCTTAAATGCAATAGTTAAAATTTTAGTTAAAAATCTAATTTTGAGTAAAAAAAAAAACAATTTTCAACCTGTTGAGTTTAAATAAAAAAGAATTTTTAACAAAATAGTTCACTCAATCAAATATATAAATTTTCAACAAATAATAATAATTTTCTACCCAAGTAGACGAATTTTCCAGAAGAAAGTTAACTTTTCATCAAGAAAGATGAATTTCCAACGAAATTTCCACAAAATGAAATCGCTACATTTTAATTTTTAAAACTAATTTACAAAACAGAAAAAAAAAAATTTCAACCAGTTGAGTTCAACTGAAAAATACAAATTTTTAACAAAAAAGTAGAATTGTCAACTAAAATAATGACAAATCAAATTGAAAATTTTCAAAAAAATATTTAATTTGTTAAATAAATAGTTGAATTTTAAACTTAAATGTTTAATTTTTTGCCAAAATAGTTGAATTTTTAACGAAAAACATTAATTTTGAACTAAAAAGTTAATTTTTAACTAAATATTCTAATTCTATACCAAATTATTTTTAAATTTTTAAGCCAAAAAGACGGATTTTCGACAATCCAATTTAAAATATAAATTTTCAGAAAAAAATGGAATAGTTATATTTCTTAATTTTTATCAAAGTAGTTTAACTTATAACGAAGTATTTCAGTTTTCAATCCAAAAGATACATTTTGAACTCAGAATTTAACATTCTATATTTAAACTAAAAAATTTCATTTTGAATAAAAAATAGTATATTTTATAAAAAAAGCTAATTTTTCACAAAAAAGTTGAATTGTCAAGCAATCAAGAATAATTTATAATTAAACAGTTAAATTTTAACCTAAAAGAGAGAAAATTGTACCAAAAGAAAATGTAAATTTTATCCTAATATTTAGAAAAATCCTGGAAGATAAAAAATTGTATTTTTCAAAATAAATAATCCTTAAATAGTTTAAACATTTTATTTCGAAATCTTTAAAAATAATTTTTTTTAGACTTCTGAATATCTATTAAAATAATTTGGATTTCTCCTAAAATTTTTGAAAGTTTTATAAATTAAAAACATTTCCTTAAAATCATCCACATTTATTTTTAATATCTTAAGAAAGCAATTTAACTGTCATTTTTAAATCTAAGAAATTATCTGAAAGTTTCCCAGGAAATAAAAAAAAATATTTATTTTTTTTAAACCTTTTAAAATTTTTCATGTTTTTCGAAATCTTAAAAAATTATCATTTTAATTAAATTTTTTTTTCAAATCTTCTTAATATTAATAAATGAATTTTAAATTAAAAAAAGATTTTTAAAGTTGTCTACTCACTTTTTCGAAATATTTTGATATCTTCAAAACCTAAAATTAATTTTTCAAAATATAGATTTATAAAATTTTTTCAGGAATCTAAAGTCTTTTTTTAATTACCTTGATACCTTTCGAAATCCTTAAAAAGTTAAAACATTTTGTTTTGAAATTTAAAAAATTCTAAGTTTGGTTCCAAATCTTCTGAAATCTTTTCAAGTTTTAAATTATTTTTGTAATATGTTTAAAACTGCTGAATATCTTTTAAACTGATTTGAATTATTCTAAGATTTCTCAAAAAAAAATTTTTAATAAAAAAATTGCCCTAAAATCTTCCAGATTTGGTTTTAAAATTTTAAGAAGTCATTTGAATTGTGTATTTTAAAAATAAAAAATCATTTGAAATTTTCCTAGAAATCTTTTAAAAAATATTAATTTTCTTGAAAAATTTCTCAAAAATCTTATTAAATAAAAAAAACTGCCTTAAAATCTTCCAGATTTGGTTAAAAATTTTTATGAATTTATTTGAATTGTCTATTTTAAAAATAAAAAATCATTTGAAATTTTCCTAGAAATCTGTTAAAAAATATTAATTTTCTTGAAAAATTTCTCAAAAATCTTAATTAATAAAAAAAATTGCCTTAAAATCTTCCAGATTTGATTAAAAAATTTTATGAATTTATTTGAATTGTCTATTTTAAAAATAAAAAATCATTTGAAATTTTCCTAGAAATCTTTTAAAAAATATTAATTTTCTTGAAAAATTTGTAAAAAATCTTATTAAATAAAAAAACTGCCTTAAAATCTTCCAGATTTGGTTAAAATTTTTTATGAATTTATTTGAATTGTCTATTTTAAAAATCAAAAATCATTTGAAATTTTCCTAGAAATCTTTAAAAAAATATTAATTTTCTTTAAAAATTTCTCAAAAATCTTATTAAATAAAAAAAACTGCCTCAAAATCTTCCAGATTTGGTTAAAAATTTTTATGAATTTATTTGAATTTTCTATTTAAAAAATAAAAAATCATTTGAAATTTTCCTAGAAATCTTTTAAAAAATATTAAGTTTCTTTAAAAGTTTCTCAAAAATCTTATTAAATAAAAAACTTGCCTTAAAATCTTCCATATTTGGTTTAAAAATTTTAATAAGTCATTTGAATTGTCTATTTTAAAAATAAAAAATCCTTTGAAATTTTCCCAGAAATCTTTTAAAAAATATTAATTTTCTTAAAACCTTTCAAAGTTGTTCAAAATGTTCAAAAATCTACATTTTGATTTAATTTTTTTTTAAATTTTCTTAATATTAACTATTGACTGTAAAATTAAAAAAAATTAAAAATCTTTGACTCTCTTTACCGATATATTTTAATACCTTCAAAACCCAAAATTAATTTTTCAAAATAAAGATTCATCAAATGATTTTCCAGAAATCTTAAGAATTTTTTTATTATCTCAGTGCCTTTCAAAATTCCTAAAAAGTTTGAACCTTTTATTGCAAATTCTTCAAAAACCTCAATTTTGATTTGATTTTTTTCAAATATTTTTCTACATACTTTGAGGTCTTACCAACTTAAAATTAATGTTTCAAAATAAAACTCAAATAATTTTAAATTTTCTCGAAATTCTTACATCGTCACCAAACCAGTACCGAATTTTAAAAATATTTTTATATTATTGTTCAATATTGAGGACTTGTACTGCTATAATAATATATAATAAAATATTAATTACAAAAAAAAAACACTGTCTCGATGGCTTCCTCTTTATTATGCTCTGACAACTGAAACCAAAATATCGTGCATGGCTATATAATTTCGGCGGATGTCCGAGATACATGTTAATTTCGTCATGGTCATCAACTGCAAAATCAAAGAGGGTTTTATTTTTCAAATCAGATATAACAGTACTGATTTATTCTAAACGATAAAAATCTTTTTTCAATTGTTATACAGCTTTAAATTATGTACATAAATTTGAATTTAATTACCAAAAAATTTAGGGTTCCATTCGTCATGTAAATTTGAAAAAACCCGCAAGTTTTACGATTTTACAAAAAGAATTGCTCATAAGAATGGTTATTGTTAAGTCTTTGAATATTTTGTGAATAGCAGTGATTCGTACAATAATTTGAAACAGTTTTAGTTCAAAAAAATTTTTTTTTCTACGCGTCAAATTAAACTGTTTTTGTTTCAAAATAAACGTATATTTTGGTTGAATTATCAACTATGACTTTTTACATTGAAAATTCCTCTCCTACATTGAAATTTAATTAATTGTCTTAAAAGTGGATTCTTTTTGATTTCATAATTAAACTACTAAAGTAAAATTAGTAGTATAGCAACACGAGCACAACGCCACTTACCGACCGAGCGTGGTTCTATTCCATAATAAGTTGCCTAAACCACATAACGATCAGCAGCCGATAACTTAACATGGAAGAGAACCGTGCTCGGTCGGTAAGTGGCGATGTGTTCCCTTAGCTATACTACTAAAAGTAGAACTTCTTTGTTAAAAATTAATTTCTTGTGTTGAAAATTTAATTATTTTGATAAAAATTGAAATGTTTTTTACAAATTTAATTGTTTTGCTAAAAATGCAACTTAAATCAGTGTTTGAGAATTCAAAAAGTATGAATAATTTTCTTATTGATCCATTTGATTGTTATAAATAAACATGAATTCATATTTTAATTGTTGATCTTAGGTTTATTGACCAGGAAATATTTAATTATTAATTTTAGATGTT
>JAAAKG020036035.1:0-19289 GCA_010014905.2 Druon quercuslanigerum
CGCCAGTAATCTGCCATTTTCGCATCGCTCAAGAGGCGGCGAAAGTCGAATTTTCGTTGCGCGTATTATGAAAAATAGATTTTCTATCATTCAAAGAATTAAAATATTATAATTGATGTAATTCACAATAAACAACATTATTTTTTATAAAAAATGTTAAAATTAAATTTTTTAAAACAGTAGTTTTTAATATGTTTTTTGCAGTAAATTTTTTTTTAACCGCCGCTTCTTACCAATTTTTGAAATATGATTGAATTTTAATAAATGGCTGCTCATTTTTTCGGATAATATTCTCTACAACTCTACTGTTTTCAATTTTTAAAATAACTAAATAATCATAAAATATAGAAGAATTCATAAAAAATTATGAATAAAAGATAATTGTGCAATTTATTTAAAATTAACTAGTAATTTTATAAAAAAACAAGGATATCACTGGATTCCTCTAAACAATATGTCTATGTGTTTTTTGATTGGGATACAAATATTTTTTAAATAATTGAACAAAAACAAATTCAATATTATTAGAATATTGTTTACTGAAATACGTCTTGATTTTTTTTCAACTATATTGAGAATAGATCATTGTACAACAAACTTGACATTTATTTGAAGTCTTCATTATTACCATTTTTTTGAAGATTTTTAGATTTATCAAACAACATCTTATATCTGTGCAAAAACTATCTAAAAATAGTTTCCAACGTTTATTACATTATAAACATATTAATGAACAAAAGTTATTTTTCGGACTTGGCTCAGTTAAAAAAAAAATGTTGGTATAAAATTTGAAAGAAATAATTGTTTCATTATGATTAGTTCAAAGAAAGTGCTATGTGGAATTTTTTTAAACAATCTTTATAAACAAATGAAACAGTATATATAAAGAAATTCATGTTTTGGTAACTTTCCAAAAAAAGAGGCTCAATTTTTAAACGGAATCAAATAATAATATCTGATGACTTTTCGCTATGTAGCTTTGTATAATCATAAGAATTATTAATTATTTGAATAATTGTCATAAACAAAATCAGTGATAGAGTATTTGTTAAAGAACAGCCCATTCTTTTACGGAGTCAACTAAGAATACCTTTTTGATAAATTTTCGTTATAACGCATTCAAAATTTACAAGAATTATTAATAATTTTAACAATTTTTATTAACAAATTTCGAGTTAGGTATTGTTCAATGCATATGCTCATTTTTTGTTTACGGAAGAGAGTAATCATGCCAATGACTTGTCGCTAATACTTTTGATGTTCCTAAAAATTATTTAAATTATTAACTCAATTTAATTAATTATAATAATTATAATATAATATAGTTTTTTTTCAATATAATAATATAATATTAATTATAATAAAACTTAATTAACTCAATTGGGAAAGTAGCATAGCTTAGATAATTTCGTAAAAAGAATAAATCCAATTATATATACCAAAACTCTGGATATGAATAAACTGAACATTGCCAATACATAAAAATAAGTTTTGTTTAATTATTTCATGACGTAATCAAATCTTTTTTTAAATTATTCCCATCCACTGTAAATGATATACAGATAGTTTTACCATAGATATAAGACCTTTTTTGATAATTCTGAAAGTCTGAAAAAAATTGTGCTTCTGAAAAGTTAAAAAAACATCAATTTTGGCTTTAAATAAAAAGTTGACCATGTTTTGCCTATCCAAAATCGAGAAGTAAGGGAAAGTGTTGAGTGGGAGATTGAGGGGGAGCCCGGAGCTTGCGGAAGTGCCTTGAGCATAAGTAAGGGAATTAAGGAGAGGGGAAGTAGAGGGACAATCATAATGGCAAGTGTAGGAGGAGAGATGCTGGCGGAAGGATGTGGAGCAGTGGAAGGAAAGTATTAAAGGGGAAAATATGAACGTCTTAAAAAATAAATAGAAAATAACCCATATTTGCATGCAAAATTCAGAAGTGTGGAAAACCATGAAAAGGGGAAGTGATGGAAAACATTTTTCGGGAAGTACTGGAAGGGAAAGTAGGGGAGAGGTGGTAATGGTTATGGCGGGTTGAAAAGTAAGGGAATTTTATGAAAAATAATAGGGAAGTAAGGGGAGAAATAGTAGGGGCAAGTGTTTCTGCAAGTGAAGAAGAGTTTGTAGGGGAAGGAAAATATTGGAACGGACATTTGAGCGACTTAAAAAATAAGTGCAAAATTCCCCAAATTTTTTATTCAAAATTTAGAACTGCGGAAAAGTGTAGGTAGGGGGAGTGTTGGAAAGCGTAAGTCGAGAAGTACGGAGAGGGAAAGTAGGGGAGGGTTGGTAATGTTATTAGAGGGTGGAGAAATGAGGGAATGGTATGGAAGTAAATAGGGAAGTAAGAGGAGAAATAATAGGGGTATGTGTTTCTTTAGGTGAAGGAGAGTCAGTAGAGGAACGGATAGGAGGAGAATAATAGTAGGGGAAGGAGACCAAAGAAGATTGAGTAGTGGAAAGAAAGTGTTGGAGGGGTGATTTAAATGACTTAAAACATAAATACAAAAGTACCCAAATTTTGTATCAAAAATTTAGAAATTAGGGGAAGTGTGGGGATGGGTAGTGATGGAAAGCGTGGTTCGGAAAGTACTGGGAGGGAAAGTAGGGGAGGGTTGTTAATGGAAATAGAGGGTGGAGAAGTAAGGGAATGGTATGGAAGTAAATAGGGAAGTAAGATGAGAAATAATAGGGGTAGGTGTTTCTTTAGGCGAAGGAGAGTCAGTAGAGGAAGGGTAGGAGGAAAATAATAGGAGGGTAAGGAGACCAAAGAAGATTAAGTAGTGAAAAGAAAGTATTGGGGGGGGGGAGATTTTACCGACTTAAAACATAAATACAAAATTACCCAAATTTTTTATCCAAAATTTAGAAGTTGATGAAAGTGTAGGGATGGGAAGTGATAGAAAGCGTTGTTCGGAAAGTACTAGGAGGGAAAGTAGTGGAGGGCCGTTAATGAAAATAGATGGTGGAGAAGTAAGGGAATGGTATGGAAGTAAATAGGGAAGTAAGAGGAGAAATAATAGGTGTAGGTGTTTCTTTAGGTGAAGGAGAGTCATTAGAGGAACGGAGTGGAAGGAAAGTATTGGAGGGGAGATTTTATCGACTAGAATAAGTAGAGGAGGAATTAGGAAAATTATAGGGAAGTATAGGGGGAAGTCAGGGAAAGATAATAGTGGAATTGATTGTCAGCAGATGTAGAGTTAGAAGGGCAATTATGGGAGGGGGAAGTTGGCGAAAAGAATTTAGTGGGGACAGGAAAGTGTTTGAGAGGCAGATTTTAACTACGCGCCTAATTTAACTAATTTTTTTATAGGACTATTAGTTTACTTTAAATAAATCTCACAATTTTCCAAGTGTATATGCATAACTAAATTCGGAATGGTGTCGGTAAGGCGACAGAAATTGAGCCACTCTTCTAGGAAACTGAGAGCTTTTTTAATTTAACGCCTTCCTGTCTGAGAAAATTGAAGCAGCTTTTTAAAAAGGCACGCTATCTAAAAAGTTTGTGGAATATCATTATCCTGGATGTTGTGAAGCACTTTCGACTTCCCTTAATCATTCATCACTTTTTTAGAAAGGACTCAGTCGTTAGAAGTCTTTTCTGGATACTCCATATCCACTTCGCGAATGCCATTACTTGCGAAGCACCACTTTCTTCAAAGAGAGTGGAACTGAAGTCGGAAAATCACCTGTCATTAAAAAGAACGTCTTAACGAAAACCGTGCCATTTTCAACTTAAGGATAAGGAATAGTTCATAAACGACGTAATTGGTTTTTCTTCTGATTAAATAAAAATTCTTCTTCTTAAAAAGTATTAAAAAGATCTTTCAACGAAACCTGATTGTTTGGGACACGGCTTGGCGTGAAGATGACTATTAGTAATGGTTTTCGGCTTGATTTTTAGTTTTTTCTTTGCTGATATTGCACATTTTTTTCAAAAATGTAGGTTTTCGAAGATTTTGAAAAAAGAAGCCTTTTAAAATTTTTTAAATCTTTCAAGCAAATAAAAAAAAGTTCTGAAGATTTCTCGAAAAAATGTGAATGATTTTTTGTTATAGAAAATTAAAATATGTCAAAACTTAATGTTTCTAGGAAAATTTAAAATGAATTTTTTATTTTTTTAATTAATTTTAACATAGAGTTGAATAATATTTCCAAAAATATCAAAAAAGAATCTGAAAGGCTTTAAATCAAGTTTTTTATTTTGCAGGGATTCATAAAAATTGTAGGAAAATTTGAATCATTTTGAAAGATATTCAAAAGTTTCTTGAAATTTTCAAAAGTTATTGTAAATTTAAAAAGATTTTATTTTAAATTAAAACAAAATATTAATTTTTGAATACTTCGAAAGTTATTTTTTTTTAAATTAGTTTGAACTGAAAATTTCAAAAGATATCAAAGTATTTTGAAAAATTGTTAAATTATCAAAAAATAATCTAGAAGATACAAGACCTAGTCGAAGAGGAATAAACGATTCCATTTTGAGTTGAAAATTAGTTTTTTAATTTAAAATTTAGGTCTTTTTTCTATAATTATTTTTGTTTTAAAAATTAATTTTTAAACTGAAAATTAACTATTTTTTTATGGAACATTCATCTTCTCGTGTGAAAATGTAACGTTTTTATAACTTCTTTTTTTTTAAATTAACTTTTTTACCTAAAAACTAAACTATTCTAACTATTTTCTATTAATTAATTTATTAATTATTTATAATTTATAATTATAATAATTTATAATTCATTATAATTAATTCAATTATTATTATTATAACTATTCTAACTATTAAACTATAAAATTCGTCTTCTTGGTTGAAAATTCATCCTTTTTTGTTGAATTCCAATGTTTTCGATTGAAAATGAACATCTTTTTTTCTTAAAAATTCAACTTCTTGTTTGATAGTTGAACTAATTTGTTGAAAATTTAGGTAAGAGTGGGGATGATGCGCTGAAAATAAATAATAATATTCACATTTAGTATAAGACTTATAGAATCTATAATATATAAATGTTTTTCAATTTCTGCTGGAAATTAATTGTTTATAAGAATAAAACTGTTCAAACATTTGACATTATTATTTAGAAAAAGAGCGAAAATCTAAAATTTATCCATTCACGATTAATTTTGCAAAGAAGATTTTTTCATGTAAACGTGAGACTTCCAATTATCATTTAAAGGGGTTTCCTTGAAACTTCATAACAGGGTCTTAACATTTTATAAGATTGAAAGTTACGTCCGATTCTTATTAGCTAAAACATTCGGAATAACAGCATGATTTGTGAATTATGTTAGTCCCCAGACCTTTTTGAATTAAAGTTCAAAGTATCAACAACTGTAATTTAGTGATTGTGAATTCTCTTCACTTAAAGCTCTTTCAGCTTTAACGAATTCTACAACCTCGTTGTAGAATTTTTAGATAAGGCAGATCAGATTTTAATAAAATAGTTAAAATTTCATCCAGTGACATGAATATTCCACTAAAATGATGTATTTTCAGCTGGAATAGTAAAATTTTTCAGATAAGAAAAATTATTTTTTAATCCCCAAAAAAAATAACTAATTTGCAACAACAGATGAATTTTGAACTAAAATGATGAATTTATAACAACAACAAATAATATTTAACAGAATGGTTCAACCTTCAACATTTTTCGACTTTTTGGAAAGTTTCACCTTGAATTTTGGCACTGTTCCACATTCTTTCAGATATTCCAATTAAAAGAGCTCTTTGCGAATCGCTATTCTACCGACCTCCATTGAAACATTAAATCGATTACTATAAATTTCTTCTCGAATATCGGGGTGCTGCGATTTGTTTCCAAACTTACTTGGCAGTGAAAATTGTTGCTCGTAAACTCTTATTTCAACTTCTTATCAGGAGACTTACAAATTTAAAGAATCTTCACTTGAAAACTTCTCCCTTAAAATGAATATTCAGAAGCTTATAAGTACAATCATATACAGTAAAATCGATCAAGTTTTTCTATTCACTTATTTAGTAGATTCTGTGAATATTTCTAAGCCAGGAAACCCCTAAAAATCAAGTCAAGGAAAAGTCAGAGATTTTGAAAACAAAATTATAAGAGTCACAGAATTTATGGGAAAAGAAATTTAAATAACTATTTTACAAGCTTCCGAAGGGATTGAAAGGATTTCAAAAGCTTTTAGGTATTTTTTAATCATTTAAAGAATTCTCTAGAGCTGTAAATGGTTTCAAGAGATTTTAAAATACTCTTAAGGATTTTAAAGCATTTGAAAATTTTCTGGGTATTTTAAGAGATTCCAGAGAATTTTCAAGGGATTTATGTATATAATTTTCGGAAGATTTGGAACATTTTTGTAAAATCTATAAGGTTCTAGGATATTTTAAAGGATTCCAAGGGATGCTATGATCAGCTTATCTCATTACGTTTCATGGAATTTCATGTTACGTAGTTATATTTTATTCTCAAAAATTAGCCCACAATATTTTATGAATTCCGTAGCATTTCTAAGATTCTCAAAAATTTTTCAAAAATTTTAGGATATTTAAAAATATTCCAAGAAATTTTTAATCACAGAGCTGAAAACATTAAAAAACTTTAAAACTATTTTTAAAAGTTTGATGATTTTGAAGGAATTAAACTTTTTCCATGCTTTTTTAAACAATTTCTATAACATTTCTGAGATTTTATAATACTTTAATGTATTTCAACGAATTTCTTCAAAATAAGTGGGATATTTCAAAATACTTCAAAGAATTCCAAAAATGTCAAGGCATTTAAAAAGATTTAAAATTTTTTGAAATATTTGAGGGTATTTTCAATAACTTGAAGTAATTTTCAATTAACTTTAATAATTTAGAGGGATTTCAAATAATTTGGAATACCTTATGGTATTTTTAATACTTCAAGGAATTTGTATAAGATTTAAATAATTTAAAGGGATTCCAAAGAATTTTAGGGAATGTATGGTTTAGAGCTTCACAAAATTCGAAGGGACGTCAAAACATTTTTCAAGATTTAAAATAATGTAGGGTATTTTAAATGATTCTAAGAAATTTGTTGTGGATTTCAACAATTTGAAGGAATGTTAAAAGATTCCCAGACATTTTCGAAAGACTAAAAAAATTTCAAGAGTTTTACACGGATTTTAATAATTCTAAGGGATTCAAAAAAACTAAAATGCTATTGTACAAAATTTCCTGCATTTTCGGAAGATGTGGGACAATTTTACAAGACGTATAAGGTTTTTAATTTTTCTTAAAGATTTCAAGGGATTTTAATAATATTTTTAGAATTTGAGGAAATGTTTCAATAATTTTATGTGATTTTATTATATTTTAATATGTTTAAAACATCTTAAAGAATTTCACGATATTTTAAAAGATGCTAAGAAATTTTTTATGGATATCAATAATCTGAAGCGATTTCAGAGATTTTTACAGATTTAAGGGTAATTATTAAGAGAATTATAAAGGCTGAAGAAATTTTCAAGGATTTTTAAGATTTTAAGTGTTTTAAAAAAATGTTTTTATTTTTAAGGACCTATAAGGTTTGAAAATATTTTTAAAGGTTCCAAGGGATTTTATAAAATTTTGAAGGATTTCAATGATACCTTCAGATTTCATAGATTTCTTGATTGTTTTTTTATTTAATTCGCTAAATGTTTTTTTAATTCACCATCCATTCTTATAATTTTTTCGAATTCTTCTCATGTCACTTAAATTCGTTTAAATTTACTCCAATTTTACTAACAATCACAGAATTTTTTATATCTGATTAATTTTTTCAAGTTAATTTCAATTTTTAATTATTTGATTTATTATAAATTTACTTAAATGTAACTAATTTTAAACTTACTGTATTTAACCAATACTGTTTTTTTTATTTCGCGCGAAGTTTATTTAATTTACTCGATTTTTACATTCTCATCTAGAGAAGGTATTAGATTTGTGTAAAATTTGACCCCCCGGTTTTTGTCAAATGTCCACGTTTTGAGACCCCCTGAACCCGAAAAGCAGGTTTTTACGAATGTGTCTGTCTGTATGTATGTATGTCTAGCTGTGAGCACGATAACTTTCGAAAAAATCAACAGATTGGATTGGCCTTTGGTATACTCTTTTACTGTCTCAAATTGAAGGTCAAGTTCGCTAGCCAGCCATTTTGGATAAAAATTCAAAAAGTGAGCACATTTTGAATATTTTCGAGACCACTTTTTCAATATTTGAAAATTCTATGTACAGTTATTAGTAGTACTCGAAAAGACTATCAATTTATCACAATGACTTTTTTCGATGAAAAAAAATTACCGGAGTCATAGTAGTTTCAAAATCCAAAAAAACAAACGAAAATTAAAATATTAGGCCAAAAAACGCACGATATCAAACAAATTCTGGAGGGGAAAACGTTGATTTTTGAAAGCCCTACAAGATTAGCATAACAACTTTTTGAACTACTTCGAAAAATCGAAAATTCAAATTTTTATCGCAGAAAAAATAATTAAAAAAATATACAGGGTGTGCCATTTTAATCTATCCACCCCAAAATCCTCGGAACCAAGCGGTATACAATCCATCTTTCTGCAAAATCTGTTTTGACTTTAGGATAAATTTTCAAGGTTATTTGAAGGTCACAATGATTTTTGAAAATGGGAATCCCTATTTTTGACATTACATTCTGAAAGAGCGGGAAATTTTACATTCGAAATGATAGTTAGAGTCAATTTTCATAAGGTAAAATAAAGGGTAAATCGAGGTCAAATTTAAAAAATCATGTAGAACATGATTTTTTTATTTTGTTTTTTTAACACGTTTGGGCAACAAAAAGCTGGAGTGAATTGGGATCAACGACCTTGATCACCTTGACCTTGAGGCTAAATTCGAAGGTCATTCGAAGGTCAAAGTGTGAAGTTTGTTGGTTTGGAGCTTGTGAGTTGATGGGTTCGGTTTCGGGTGTATTAGTTGAAGAAACCAAACTCTTTGACCTTTGCAATGACCTGCCAAGTTGGCCTTAAGGTCAAGGTGATCAAGGTCATTGGTCCCAAATCCACCTCAGCTTTGTGTTACCCAAACGCGTTAAAAGAATAAAACAAAAAAATCATGTTCTGTTCTAATTTGTAGACATGTCTGTCGATTGTTAAAATTTTACCTCGATTTAACCTTTATTTGACCTCGTGAAAATTGAGTCAAACCTGCGAGCTGCGCGCAAAGCGCGCGATGAGAATGTTCCCGCAAAGCGGTCAGATTTTTTCATTTACATTTATCTATTTTAATTCATCATGAATTTTAAATTCGCTCCAATTTTACTGAAATCAAGGGGTAAAATTTGTTTAGCAAAAGATAATTCACAATCACCAAATGACATTTGTCGATGCCTTTGACTCGAGGTAAATACAATATTATTTATTTATTTTAATATTATTTCAAGTGCATTTAACTGTGACAGCCCTAAGAATAATAAATGTAAACGATTATAACTTTAAATTGAAAATGGTGTTATTCCATTTTGAAAACGAAGATTTGCTCGCGGTCAGCCTGATCTTATGTACCAAAGTAGTGGGTCTACTTTCTTAAAAAATAAGTGTTTCAGGCTTACATCTAGAAAATCGGAAACAGATTTCGACAGTAACGAATAGACTTTTTTGCAAGTAAGGAAAAGTAAGTTTCCTAAAGCGAAATCGATAAAAAACTTCTGAGTCTCTTTCAGGTACAAAGAAGAGGTCAGTGGTTTTTGTCGACTTCGCAATCGATATTTCCATTTCTTTTACCACTAGACTCTCTGGATGTAGTGTCTCAAAGGAAACGAACGTTCTTAGCACTTTTCATCATCCTTTACCAACTGGATCGAATTCTACAATTTCTTACAATTTACTTATAAGGATTCTGATATTTCTTTGAATCTCTGATTGTTAATTTCAGGGTGGCCGAGAAACACTTGTTTCAAAAATGCCCTGACTTTGCCCTGACATTTTTTACATAGAATCTATTATGAATAAAGTAAAACAGTTGGAGATTAAAATTTGGAAATTGCACATTATTTATTTATTTTCAACTAAGTAAAATTACGTTTCTATACTAAGAGATCAATTTTAGTCCTAATGGACGAATTTGTGAAAAACCAGTTGAATTTTAAACTAAAAAAGGTGACTTTAAACAAAATAATTGAATCTTTAAACGAGTAATCAAATTTTTAACGCAAGGGTTACATTTTTTACGAAATAATTGAATTTTCTAGAAGTCATTTGAATCGTCAAGTAAAAAGGTGAGTTCTCAATCCAAAAGGACAATTTTTTGGTCCAAATAAATAATAGAAGAATGTTCACAAAACAATTGAATTTTCATACAAAATATATGACTTTTGAACAAAATAGTTAATTTTTTAACTAAATTTTGTACCTACAAAGAAGAATTTTCAAGTAAACAGACGAATATTTGATTAAATAGTTGACTTTTAAACCCGAAAAGACAGATTTTGAACAAAAAGGTTGATTCGGTATCAAGAAAGATGAATTTTAACCTACATAGTTATATATTTTTTTAAATCGCAAATTAATTTTTAACCTGACAACATGATTAAACGTTAAAGTGGAATAAATAAGTTTTTAAAAAATATTTAAAATTTTTTACCGAGTAGTTTAATTTTTAAACTTCAAAGAAGAATTTCCGACCTAAAAAGTAAAATTTGCATCAAAAAGTTGAATTCACTATGAAAAATGCAATAGTTGGCATTTCAACCAAAAAATAATAATTTTCTATAAAGCTAAATTATTTGGTACAAAACGATCCGAATTTTATAACAAAAAGTTAAACTTTGAACTATAAGTGAAGAAGTTATGCTTCCAGTAAAAAAAAATAATTTTCAACCCAAGAGAAGAATTTTTGAACCCAAAAGACAAATTTTCAAAAAATTAAAATTTCTGAGTCAAGAAAGACAAATTTTTAACTGAACGCTTGAATGTTTTTCTTAATCCAGAAATATAAATTTCGGACAAAACATGATTTTTAATCAATCAAGATAAATTTCAAACTAAATAGGTCAATTCTTATCAAACAAAATTAATTTTTAACCCGATCAGATAGTTTACCCTTTAAGTAAAATAGATGAATTTTAAGCAAAATAGTTTAACTTTAGAATAATTAGCTTAATTTTCAGCCTGCAAGGAAGAATTTTCAACTAAATTGTCGCATTTCAAATCAAAAATATTAAAACTCTGCAAAAAGAGTTTTAATTTTCAATAAAAAAGTTAAATTTTCAAGCCAAGAAGACAAATTTAATGTAAATGTAATAGTTACACTTTTAACAAAAAGAAATGAAATTTCTTTCTCAAGATAAATTAATTTTAAAAATTAAACGACGAATTTTCATCCAAGAATAATTATTTTCTACCAAAAAGACGAATTTTCATAGAAATAGATGAAATTTTAACTAAATAAGTAAATAAGTATATAAGTAAAGAGATGAATTTTCAACCAAAATGAAGAATTTTTCAAACAGAAAAATTAATTTTCATACAAAAATGGAAGTTAAGTGACAGAATTTTAAATTAAAGCAGATCAATTTTGCAAAAAATAGTTCAACATTGAACAAAAGAGGTGAATTTTCCACTTAAGTGATGAATCTTGATCTTTAATGTTTAACTTTCAAATTAAAAAAGTAATTTTTAAACAAACAAAAAAACGAATTTCCAACGAAAGATGAGTTTTTAAATAAAATGATCAATTTTCAACGAAAAGAAAGTTTTTTTTTATAAAAGTGGTTTAACTTTCAATCAAGTAATTTCATTTAAAAAAAGATAAATTTAAAAAAAAAAAAAACATTAAGTAGATATTTCCACCAAGAAATTTAAATTTTGAAGAAAATTGTAGAATTTTCAATCAAATGATGTAATTTTTAACTAAAAATATAATCAGCAGGATAAAGAAACTAAAAAATGGGAATAAAACCTTGGAATGAATTTCACATGCAAAGAAATTTCAAAATTCCCTATTTTTTCCCTGGCCAATTTTTATTTTTTCTGACCATTAATATTCAAAGGCAAGAATGTTCCTCCTGTAAAATTTTTAAAATAGAATCTTTTATAAACGAAAAAAACAATCGCAGATTAAAATGAAAAATTTATTAATTTATTATCCTTAAGAGTTATTTTGAAATTCCTCTAACTAACATTCCCTGACTTTCTTTGATCACCCTGTATTTCTAATCAAATAAGTTTCAAAGTGTCTCCTAAAACTTTTTTTTAATTATACAATAAACTCGTTTTAAGGTACTTTAAAGTATTTTTAAAACCCGTAGTTCATCGATTGCAGAAATTCTCTACTAGTCTACCGCTCAATCAAAGAACTCAATTTATTTAGAAGAATAGAATCACGCTTTTCCTGATACCGGAAAATCTCTGTGAATTATTGAACTGTCTATAATTTTTTCCGACAAAAAAATTTCTTGACAAACAAGACTTCGATCAACATTATTAGAGTCTGCTCGTCGCATACAAGATTCCTTATTTGATCTACAAAAAGGAATTCATAACAAAAAGGCGATGAAAATAACGACCTATATGACACTCTTGGGTTCTATAGCTTTTCTGGTAAAGCTATTTAAGGCTAGTGGAGTTTAGCCTATATTTTTCTGATAATATAGCGATTGCCATAGATTTAGACCATAACGTGAGAGAATCATGTGAAAATCTATAGATATTACAGAGGGTCTTTGCCAACGAATTTATCAAACCAAAACAGGCATCATAAGTAATGTTTGATCTTCGGTAGGACCTTCCAAAGTTATATTGCCTCTCTGAATTGGTTAAGTTTGCTTTTAAAGAGAATAAAAATTTCTGCACTTTCCGCCTTCAAACTTTGATGAGAAAAATTAAATAAAAACTTAGTTTTGACTTTCGAACTTTGCCGCAGGACTTACATTCTTTAAAAAGACCAATTCTCGTCCAAGTTCTACGACTTTAAGAATAAACTTGAACGAATTGATTTCTTAATTTTGTTTAAATATTCTCTTTTAATTACATTCGGAAGGAAAGATTCCGAGAAGAATGTTAAATTTTGAGGAGGTCTTGAAACTCATTGAAAAATTCTCCAAAGTGACAGAGTAGTTAATACTCCTCGAAAATTACAGAATGGTCCCTATGTTCAAAACAATTCTTCAGATACTTTCGGAAAACTTTAAAACTTTAAAATTAATTTTCAATCTTTAATAACTCTCCCAAGACAGTTTAGATCTTTCCGGAAAGTTTCATTCAAAAGTTATCAAGCTACCCATTACCATTCAGTGGAACAATTAATCAATAAGTATCCATAAAAGGAAGTAATAAAGTCTATTTCACCAATGGGAATTATGTATGATTCAATGGCAAAGTTCGCCGAGGGTAATTTCGCAAGGGAAAGATAAAAGTCCGATAAGGGGAAAAGATATTTAATAATCTCTTAATCTTTTAGATGTTTACTCGAGTCTTAAAGAGCTTCACACCCAAGGGAAAAAATGTCTATCAATACAATATAGATATATTGTCGTCCAAAAATAAATATAGATCATACGAGATAAAAAAAATCACTATGGAATTTCAGTAGAGGTGAAGAAGATAATTCGAACGAATCAGACAGGGTGCAGGAAATGTATGGGAGTTATTGCTAAGATTTACGTGTTATATTATACTATAAATAGAAGGATCTCCGAAGAAAAAGGGAATACGGGAAGGTTTGTGAAAAAGAGTAGCAGAGATGTTTGGAGAGAGAAAAAACATGGTGAGCGTAGGTCAGGAAAAACCTGAAAATCCTGCATAACAAATTTGAAATTTTAATTTGAATCTGTTTTATTTCGTTTAAAATAAATTCTATGGTTAAATTCTTGCGAGATTAAAATTCAGTTCCTTGAATATTAACGGTCAGAGAAAATGAGAAACTGGGCAGGGAAAATGGATATTATATTTTCAGTTAAAAATTGTATTATTTAGCTTTATATTCCACAATTTTGTTAAAAGATGATCTGCTGGTTCAAAATTCAACTGTTTTGTTCAAAATTCCTCTTTTTGAGTTGAGGATTTAATTATTTTCTGAGAAAAAAGCCCTTTTTCTTGAAATTAAAATTTTGGCGCTGAAAAATTAACTGCAATATGTTTTGGTTCAAAGTTTAACTCTTTTTTTTTAATTCGTCTTTTCGATTTAAAAAATCACCTCTTTTTGTTGAAGTTAATTCTTTTTAAGTTAAAAATACAACTGGTTTGAAAATTAATCTTATTTCGTTGAGGATTAAACTGTTTGTTTGAAAGTTTCTCCTTTGTGGTTAAATTGAACTGGTTGATAAAGATTTATCTATTTTTGGTAAAATTTAATTGCTTGGTTGAAGGTTGAAGTACCTTGTTAAAAAATAAGTTGTTTGTTAATGATTGATAATTTTAGTTGAAAATTCATCTCTTAAGTTGAAAAGTAATTTTTTTTACTAAAAATTTAAGTGTTCTAATTTGAGATTCATCATTTTGTTAAATAATTTATTTCATTGATTGAAACCTTAACTACTTTGTTAAAAATTATTGTTTTTGTTTCTTTAAATTTAATTTTTTTATCTTTATTGGTTGAAAATCCAATTACTTGGTTGGAGGTTGAACAAATTGGTTGAAAAACCTATTTTGTTGTTGTTGAAGAATGATCATTTTAGTTAAACATTTCTCTCTCCGCTTAAAAATTCTTTAATTTTTTTGTTGAAACATAGTTTCTTTTAACTGAAAATTTAACTATTCTAGTTAAAAGTTTATGAAACTTGAAAGTTCAAGTACTTTGTTAAAAAGTAATTTTTTTCTTTTAACCCGTGGTTACGACACTTGTGCAAATATGCACCAGCAGAATTTTCAAAATAGTGTCTCTTGTTACTTGGTAGGTATAAGGGTCTCTCTCCCCCACGTTAAATATTTCCATCCGGTACGGTTCATTTCGAAAGTTAGGCTTGGTGCGAATTTGCACAAGTGTGCTTTCTTAGGTTGTAAAGTGGCTACTTCGGAAAAATTGAATTTCGCCTGATAATCGTTTTTTCGACTAAATTTTCACTAAAAGTAACAAATTTTAGATAGTATTTTTAATTTTTACACAATAAAAAATATTATTGTTCATTTCTTATTACATTTTTAATGTTTTTTCCTTTATTGATTAATTATTGACTGATTTTGCTATGCTTTAAAAACACCTTCTTTTCAGACAGTCATAACAAAGATTTATATTTTATTTCATGTGTAGTTGGTAATTTTTCTTCAAAATATGTACCTTTATCATCAATTTAAAAAAACAAAACTACAATTTCGATAATTAGAAAAATGGCAATTTTTTAAACAAAAAATGACATTTCAGAAAAGTTCTTTTAATTTTTGTCCTCTTCCACAATTTAAAAATTGTATTTAGTGTACTTGTGCACGAGTTATTAAAATTTAAAAGTGCGAAATCCCAAATCGCACGAGTGTGGTAAACACGTATGCGCAGATGAAGTGCGGTATCCACAGGTTAAAATTAGTTTTTCGAACTGAAAATGTAACTTTTACAATCATAATTTAAAAAAAAAATTACTTGCAAATTCGTCTTTTAGTACCTCCTTTTCAATTAAAAATGGTATGGTTTCATTAAAAAATAAGTTTTTTGTTGGAAATTCAATTTTTAATGTTCGAAAATTTGGATGAAGTTCTTTTCTTTCTTAACTGAAAAATCTTTATTTGTTGTAAATTCGTATTAATGGATTAGAAATGGTCTTTCCTTGTTGAAACTGCCACTGAATTTGGTTAAAAATTAATTTTTCCTCTTTGCAGATTCACCATTTCTGTGAAAAATTTATCTGCCTGGTTAAAAAGGAAGCTGTTTCTTCTAAATTTCGTTTTTTATGTTGTTGTAATTTAATTTTTTGCTGCAAATTTAAGTTTTCCATTTTTTTATTGAAAATTTTTCTTTCCTGATTAAACATTCAACTAGTTCTTTGAAAACTCATCTGTTTTGTTAACAATTCGTTTTTCTTGGTATAAAACTAATCTTCTTGTTTAAAAATTCTTGTTTTCGGCCGAAAATTCATCTTGATGGGTTAAAAATTCAACTATTTGGTTAAGGAGTTAACTGCTAACAGTTCATCAAATTTCTTGAAAATTCAAGTATTTTTTTTAGAAGATACTTTTGTTGTATGGAAAATTTAACTGTTTTGTTAAACATTTGTGTATTTGGACAGAAAATTCGTCCTTTTGGAGAGAAAACCCCTGTTTTTGTTGAAAATGCATCTTTAAAGCTTAATCTTTTTTGTTTCCAAGTTCGACCATTCAGTTAAAAAATTTTATTCGCAGGATTAAAATTCAACCATTTGAAAACTTATCTTTATAGGTTGAAAGCTTAACTATTTGTTTAAAAATTTATATTTTTTGGTGGAAATTAATTTTCATATTTTACATCTGATCTTGGAATATTAATTGTCAGGTGAAATGAAAAATTGATTAGGGAGAAATCAGGGAAAATTCGGAAAATGTTCAAAATGAATTTTGTGGCCATCCTGAAAAATTAAGGTTCGGAATGGAAAACAAATAGAAAAATAGTTTTTGGTTGGCTAGAATTATAAGGCAGGGTTGTCATCTAAACACAGTCCTCTTGAATATCTTAATTTCAGGTTTGGAAGAGGATATAAAGAAAAAAGTTTGGGGTGGAGTAAGGCTAGGAAAAGAAAAAATGTAATTAGCGGGTTAGAAAAATATTTTGATAAGAAAAATCTGAGACCTAATATTAATAAACCGAACGTAACGAGATTCAGAAAGGTGGGAGGGTGCAAGGAGATATGTATTGCGAGATGGAAAGGTATGAAGACAGATAAATTAAAGGATTTTCAATACCTTGGTTCCACTATACAAATGAAAGGGGAACATGTGACGCACATTAGGGAAAGGATTAAGAGTTTCTTGGATAGGCTAGTATAAGTCTATGTGGTAGAGATGCAGGGTTAGAAGGAGAGGAAGGAGATAGAGATGTTTTAAGAGATATATTAAATAGACTCAAAGGGACAAATTACGAACAAGATTCGGAAAGAATGCGTGGAAATTTGAATAGAAAGTAATATTGAGAAAGGAAGGGGAGTTAACGATAAATTGCTACAAAGAGGTGGAAGAAAGAAGAAAGAGGGCCATAGAGTTAACGCAATGGATAGATGGGAATCACGCTTCAATGAATGGTATAAGGTGATAAAAAGAGAAGGATAGCCAAACTATTTGGAAAAAGAATGCGTGGAAAAGAGATGGACTATGATAGCTAAATGGAGAATGGGAAATCAAGTCAAATAATCAATATATTCGGAGAAGGAGGAGTGAAGAAAATGCAGATTATGTGACTGGGTAGAGGAGACATGGGAGCGTGTATGGGTTGGTTGGGCGAGAGGAAAGGCAGAGGGGGGAGGATGACAAGAGAATGTTGAAAAAATTAGAGATTGAGTGGCTGGAGGAAGAATGGATGACAGAAATGGAAAAGATAAAAAAGCAGAATAAGGGAGTGTGGGGGAGAGAAAATGGAAAGCTCTCCAACATGATTATATTTAATACCTTAAATTAGTTAGGAAGATAATTAGGTAATAAACGATGAGGCTAGGTTTTGGACTTCTTTTCAGTAGAAAATAATGATTGGTTTTAAAGAATTTTTTGTTGATAAAATTGGAAGGAAAAAAGAGAAATGTTTTCAATTTTTCTGACCAGTGGCTACTCGGGTTCTCGATTAGAGGTTCGGTGGTCAACATGGGTGTTTGGTGATTAATGGCATGTCTTGCATGTGTTGTTCCAGATAGCACTTCTGTGGAGTCTGGTGTCCATCAACGAAAACCAAACGCCTCGGAAGTATAACCAAAGTCCAATCGTCCCAGATACGAAACTAACCTTGAGTCACCATATTAGCCATTTACCGTCGACTAAATCAGAATTTCAAATTTGAATTGATAGCTCTGTCAAAAGCATTTAGGAAATTAAAAGGAAAGCCCCTTTCCATTTCTATTTCATTTCTTTAATGGGGTTTTCTCCTATGTTAGTTATAAGTAAAGTGTTCGCTGTTATAAACTTTAATAATACTTACTTTAGGGTAAACACAGATCAGGGAAAAGTAAGGGAATTTTGTTGCTTAGGCAACAGTCAGGCAACTTTTCTTCTAAAATAATTCTTAAGGCATTTTTATAATAGAAAAGATCACTGAAGTGACTTTTTTTGAGTAAATTCAAATATTGAATTCAGGCCTATCTAGACCTATTTCTCAATTTTCTCCAACTGATTGGCGATACTTTGGGCTAAATATTTTTAAAGGTTTAATTGATTGCATATTTTTCAGCTATTACAAAGTACTTTTAAGATTTTAGGGTATCTTTCAAAGTATCAAGGAATTTTAAAGAAATTTGATTTAATACATTCACTTTCACTTTCGTCGGCAAAATTCGAAGTTTTGTACACGATTGAAACCCGAAATTTTAAAGAGCTTTAAAAAGTTTCAAAGGATTTCGAAAGGTTTCAGCGAATTAAAACTATTTTAGGGGATTTTAAAGATTCCAAGCAATTTTAAATAGATTTAAAAAAAATTTGAATTAACTCCGAAGCATTCAATTATTTTCAAAATAAATTTTACAGTCCGAAGAACAAATGCGGACTTACATATTAAGACTTTTTTAAGAATTTTAAAAGGATTTAAAAAAATTAGGGTACTTAAACCATTTCTAAGGTCTTTTCATGAGCTTCAAAAAGTGCCAAAGGATTTTAAATAATTTAAAATATTTTGAGGTGTTTTAAAATTTTCTAAGAATTTTTTAATAGGTTTCAATAATTTAGAAGGATTTAAAACGATCCGGAAAATTTGAGGGGTATTTCAAAATTTGCCAAGGCATTTTTAAGAGCTTTAAAAAGTTTCAAGGGATTGAAACATTATTTCAATTATTAGAAACATTAAAGGTATTTTAAAATGTTTATAGATATTTCAACTAGACTTTAATTATTTAAAGCGATTCCAAAGAACTTGAAAGATTTAATAATATTTTAAAACATTCCAAGCAATTTTATAATTGATTTCAATGATTCCAAGGGATTTTAAAGGATTTTAAGGATTTTATGGCATTTAAAAAAATTTCAAGGCATTTTGAAGGACTCTAAAAAGTTTAAGGGATTTCAAAATATGCCTTCGGATTTGAATTTTTTTATTCTAGCGACTTTTCAAAAGCGTTAAAATTTTTTTAAATATATAATTTATTTTTATATTTTAATTTAATAATTATATTATAATTTTAATTTAATTAATATATATAATTTGAAATAGATTTATATAATTTATAGATATTCGA
>JAAAKG020036046.1:0-19289 GCA_010014905.2 Druon quercuslanigerum
TATCTAGACAAATAGGCACTCTATGAAAACATGTTATGAATCAAAATTTAATCACTCTGAGCAGTACATACACTGATGTAAAAATCGATTCCCACACACCGTCCCCTGGGGTAAGGGTGGGGGCAAGTTTGAAATCTGAAATGGCAACTTTTCGAACTTTTTTTTACATTTTACATTTTTTATCGAACTTGCCCCCCCCCAGGGGGCGGTGTGGGGGAACCGATTTTAACATCAGTGTATGTGCTCCTCAGAGTAATTAAATTTTGATTTATAATTAATTACTTATTAATAATTTACAATTATATTTTTCGAGATATTTAAAAGTTTCAAGTTAAAAAAATACAAAATCGAATACTGATTTGAACTGTGTGGACTCCAAGAAATTTACTTTCCATTCTTGGGGCATGATCCACCCCAATTAGTTATTTTTCCGCAAAAAGAAATTTCTTATTTTTTTCGAATCTGGTAAATATTAACCCGTGTTCCAGGGCTTTTCAAATTACAATGAACAATTTTAATGAAAATTAATTGTTTTATTGAAAATTTGACTATTCTATTTTAAGTTAATAATGTATCTGTTTTGAGGTGAAAATGAACTATTTTGTTGAAAATTCTGTTGAAAAGTTTCTTTGCAGAAAAATTTTATCAGAAACTTTTTAAAACTATTAGAAACTATTATAAACTTGTAGAAACATTTTGTTGAAAATTTCGATGATAGATTGAGCTTCCGGACTATGAGAGCTCATCCCGCTCGATCCGAAAAAATGTGTCCCCTTATTCTATCCGGCAGCTTATTTTTTGTGTGAAAAGCAATCTGAATAGTTGAAACTTCATCTTTTTGGGGAAACATTAATTTCTTTGGTAGAAAATTGAAATATTTTTAACAAAGATTTTACGTTTATTTTTTACTGAAAACTTGTTTTTCTATAACTGAAAATTCAACTTTTTGGTTGAAACACCACACATACATCATTTCAGTTTAATGTCAATTTCTTTAACTGAAAATTCAAATATTCTACTTTTTGTGGAGAATTTATATTTTTTGATCACATCTTCTTAAATAAAAATTCATCTGTTTGGTTCTAAATTTAGTTTTCGACGAAAAATTCATTTCCTTGGTTTGAAAAAAAAGTATTTTTTCAATGTTTGATTCAACAATCTTTTTTTTATTTTATTTTGTGTCGTAAATTGATGCTGTGTTTTTTAAAAATATAATTTTAAAATATAAAATAAAAATAAATAATAAATATAAATAAATTTTGTAGAAATGGTTGACGTAAGTTGTTGACTTTAGGGTCAGGTGAATTGAAACTAATTAAGTTGTTTCAAACAAAAAATTTTCTCGACTCCATTGATATTGCTTTCTCATTAATTATACTGCGCTAAAATAAAACAATATTTTAATATTACTGAAAGATTTATTAATAGTTATTAATAAAATTAAATCGAATTTAAATACAACTTAATTAGTTTCAATTCACCTGACCCTAAAGCCAACAACTCACATTAACAATTTCTACAAAATTTATTATTGAGGGTCAATATAGTCCCCCAGCGATTATAAAACTTTAAAAACAAATGACTACATTTGAATACTATTTACTTATTTTAAAATTTGGAAACAGTTTAATTGTGCGGAATATTTTTAATGAAAAAATAAGTGACGAATTATTAAAATTCAACCCTTTTTTTAATGATGAGAAGGGACAGTGAGAAAAATTCATTTCCAATAACTATTGTTAAAATAATTATTTTTTGTAAGCTATACATCTTAAAATCATAGAAAACTTTTTTATTCGAGAAACCTAATTTTTGGCATGACTTCTACTTCTCCCCTCCAAATCCCTATGTTTTGTTCCCGGAACTGTTTATATAATTATAATTTGTTTAAACACGTTTTTCCAGTAAATCATGGAAAGTTACTATTTTTTGCAATAAATAATATAGTTAAATAATCTTGAAAATAATATTTTATGTTTTACATATTTTGGAATTGTTTAAAGAATTTCAATGTTAGACATTATATTTATTTGTTGAGGATATTTAGCAATTATTTATAAAATTTTCGTTTGCTTAAACAATTATCGTCCTATAAATCGTGTCAAGTTATCATTTCCTGAAATTAAAGATACAGGAAATGAATATTCAGAGTGATATTTTTAGTGAAACTATATTTAGAATTATTCAAAAAGTTATTAATCATTCACTTGCTTCTTTTCATTAGAGAGGTGGAGAAAGTTCAAGTTTTTTCTCGAATTTCTCACAGTAATGTCGCTTATTAAACAGTATTTTCTTTGATAAGAACTCATTCCCTAATTGTTTAAACAATAATATTATTACTTTTCATCATTTTTTCAGTAAACTAACTCAGACCATGAATAGTTATTTTTCAGATCTGTGTCACTAATATAAGAAAATACTGATCAATAAGTGACACAATATAAAAAATTTAAAAAAAACCTTATAACTTCCTCCTTTTTTCCTGTGAAAAGGAGTAAGTGATATTGATTGTTTAAATAATTTGAAAAGTGCCTAAGTAATTGCCAAATATCTATAACAAAATATATTACTCTCAAAATTTGTTAACTGTGTCATTAATTTCAGAAAATAAATTCATCAACTGCATCATTCAGCCTGAAAATAATAACTTTTTACGCTTAACAGGGTAAAAAATAGTTCAAACATATAGTATTTGTATAAATAATTTATAAAGAGTTGAAAAATACTTGAAGACTGGTCCATTACGGAATCTAAATAATTCGTGTTGAAAAAGTTCCAGAAACTACCATACTTAGCATGCATATTTGATAAAATTACCATTTTATCGTTCGAATTTTTTTTGCATATTCTTAAAACAACACAAGGGGATTTGGGTTGTCAGAATTAAAAGTTATTAGTTGAAAATTATTCCCTCAACATTCCTTAAAAGGTGACTAAACTTTAATTCAGAAAAAGTTTACAAGTACTTCTATTTTCCATTTTTTCGAAAAGCTTGTTTCTCCCAATTAAAAACTCATGTTAATTTAAAACCCTGGATAACGGGTTAATATTGATCAAATCACAAAAAAATTAGGCAAAGTACAATAAGTAACAAAAAGGATTTCGTAGCCTATTAAGTCGTTAAAGAAGTGGTTTAAGCATGCCGTATCCATACTTTCCGTCCCCTACTACACCTCCCTTCACTTAACCCTTCGACCCTCTACCACAACTTATTGCGCCACTACTTCTCCCTACCCTCGTTACCCAAATAATACTCATTTTCCCCTTATTCCCTTCCCCAGCCCTCACTTTCCGCTTTCACTTTCCTTCACTTCCCCTAATCTTCCTAATTTTGCGTACATCACCTACGACCAAACATCCCCTTTCTTTCCCTTTTCAATCCTCTCATTTTTTCTCACATCGCTTACTTTCCCTTTGCAATTCCCTCATTTTTCCTCACATCGTTTACTTTTCCTCCACTTATTTCCCCTCAGTTCTCCTACTTCCCGTTGTCTAATTTTTTCTCACTTCCCCTACTTTCCCTTATCTCCTTTTTTCTACTTCCCTCCCTCTATCCCCCCTGACTTCCCATCCTTTCCTTACTTCACTACTCCTAATACACCCCCTTACACCCCCTCCATAGAAAAATGTACGGCGGACGGATGGACGAACAACCGAACACTATAAGGGTTTCTGCTCGGAGCCACGAAAATCTGAAAATGAAATTTCTTTTTGGGACATAGTACATGTTGCAGATGAAGGTTTTACCTATGCCGATACGGAGTTGTCAAATTTTTAGTCGATCAGCAATTATTTCCTGATCTGCAAAGGTTAAAAAGTACCATTATCTTACACAATCTGTCCAGAATATTCACGGGCTCTAAAGATATTCTTAGAAATGTCCAAGCGTGTCAGCGTTTTAAAACAAAAATTTCATCACTCAACTATTTTTTTAAACACATAAAGTCACTTTATGGAAAAAACTAACATGAAAATCAACAAACGTGGATATTTTTTGTAATTGACATCATGCCCCACACTGACACCATACCCCAATCTCCCCTAATTCTGATCCCTTAACTCGACAATAAATAATGGCTAATTAACTAGCAATAGATAATTCTATATTTGTACAGGCTGTACTATACGGCAGTGAGACATGGACCTATCAAGAAAAAGATAAGAGTAAAATTAACGCGATTGACATGAGATTCTTGCGCATAATATCCGGGAAAAATCTCATGGACAAAGTAAGTAACGAGGTAATCCGTAAGGAATGTGGTGAGGAAGAAACGCTAGTTGACATATGGGAAATAAATCGATTAAGATGGTTTCGGGCATGTTGAGAGAATGAAGGATGAACAACCAACGACACAATTGTATCAAGGTAAAGTAAATGGCAGCGTGTCCAGAGGCAGACTGTGGAAAGAATGGTTAGAATGTGTTAATGAGACCCTAGTTAGAAGGGACATAAGAAGCCAGAGAAACACGAGAGCCTGCATGAAAAAATGCATGGACGTGAAAGAAGCTAGAGATGTATGCCAGGACAGAAAAGTATGGTGGAGAATAGTTAATAAGAAGAGTAACACGAGAGCCTGCATGAAAAAATGCATGGACGTGAAAGAAGCTAGAGATGTATGCCAGGACAGAAAAGTATGGTGGAGAATAGTTAATAAGAAGAGTAACACGAGAATTCTAGATCAATCTAAAAATTCTATAACCCCTTCCTCACACTGCCTTCCCCACCGAGTGAGTCACACCTACCCCAAAAGGGAAACGGCTTAATGGTGTAATAATATTATTATTAATAATAATAATAACAATAAATTTAAAAACTCTGTATCAGTATAGGGAAAACCTTAATCTGCAACATCTACTTTGTTCTATATTAAAAAAAATTTTCTGCCGAGATTTTTACTATAATCTGTATAAAAATGGAGTTGTTTATATTTTTTGAACAGATAGTATAGGGCAGTTCGATCACCCAAATTGAAAGAAGAACTTTTAAAGGAATAAATTTGGACGATTCTAATGCCCACCCAGGACAAAATTGCTGTAAGGAGAATTCGATTCGTCGAATCCTCACCCCTTGTTTGGACCACTTACATAACAAGTTACTGAACCTTGTGGTGCAGGTATCAATGTAATTACGCACATAAGCTACCATTAGCGCCGCATAGCATTGCATAACCCCCTGTAATGTACAGGATTGGTCTATTGGTTCGCACCTCACGTCCTGACATTTTTTGCGAGTGGCAGCAGCCCTTAGATAGCAAGGCGTTTACGGCGGCATCCCATCGGACCGATGTAATCGAACATTTGGTATAAAGAACTTGAAAGTTTTCTGCGTTCCACGCGCATGAAGCGTTCAACCATTGGGCTGGTTTCTTTGGCCCAAGCGAGTTTGGGTTTGGGCCACGTTTAGGACACAAGACGTGTCGGAACCCGAACCCCCCAACAAAAAACAAGAATCAATTCCAAATGATATATCGTTACATCCAACCCAAGTCCCTAGATCCTCAAATATTTTTATTGTCAATAAATTTTTATTGATCTGTTTCGATTTACAAAAATAGAATAAAACTCTTCTCCATGCCAATTATTTCGTCCTTCTGGCTTATAAGAAGAAAATCTTTCGAATTCTCTCGACAATTTTTAGTATATCAGAGAGTCTCTTTTGTAATTAAGATAAAATTATATTTAATAATCTATAAATTCATTTCTTCACATTATCCTCTTTGTAGCTCTTATGTTTTCGCTCACATGTCGCGTACTTTTGTAAATTAATTTTTTTATACCATCCAGTGTGACAGCTTATTACTATATGCCAGTTTCATTTTTAAACTGATTTTCGAAAATATCCTACTTGTTAATGCTTTTTTTGAGTGGAATTCTTTTACAAAATTTGACTTTATTTGAGTTTTTATTTTTTAAAGATTCTTTTCTGAATATGAAATTCTGTTTAAATGTAAAGTTGTTGCATCTGAATGGAAATTCTTTACTTTGAATTGGAATTTCAAATTCTCATCATACCCATGTCCAAGAAATAAATCACCGCTGTCCTTTTTACTGTTCACAATTGAAGAATTTGCAATTACAAAACTGTGAAGATGAACAAATTTGAATTTCAAATCTTCAAAATTCGACTATTCAAGAAATGCATTTGAAATTGCATTATTTGTTATTATACATAATTTAATATCAGTCTTTAATCACAAATATAAAAAATAAAAATAAATTTTTTTTTTAAATTAATGCTGTCTTTTTTACTGCTGGCAGTAGAAGAATTTGCAGTTGCAAGTCCATAAAATGGAATAAATGTCAATTTTAAATCTATAATATTGAAATATGTTAAAAAAGCTTTTAAAATTACATTATTTTATATTATATATATTAAATAGTGAAGAGTCATCAATTGAAAATGTACAAAGTTGAAAAATTTTAAATTGAAAATCGTTAAAATTAAAGAATTTTCAATTGTAAATTTTTTAAATTAAGCTATTCACATAAGCAAAAAAACTTCCAAATCAGATAACTTTATAAAATTTGACAATTGAATAATTTTAAATTCTATATTTTAAAAATTTTAGAATTTTCAATTTTATCACTTTAAAGTCGCAGAACTCTGAATTGTAAATTTTTAAATTGGAAAAGATTTAATTTTTAAATCTACAATTATAAATTATGCACGTTTTACGGTTTACAATTGAAAATAGTGTAATATTTATGATTTAAATTTTTTATTTTTTTAATTTGGAGGATTTATAATTGAAAATCATTGTCTCTTGATTTTCGAAAACATTACAATTTAAGGACGTTTATTCATACATCTTTAAAATGGAAGAATTTTAATTTGAAATTCATTAAAATTGAACAGTTTTCAATTGTAAATACGAACAGTCTACCGCTACGCAATTTTCCGTCTTAAGAAAGATTCCGTAATACTTGTCAGTACATTGTAAATATTCAAAATTATGTTGAAATTTTAATTGTAAATCGTTATCGTTAAAGATAAAGACAAAAATGATGGAAGTTTTAAGTTTTACAATAAAAAATTCTGTAATTTTAACACTTCACATTCGAAACTTCTTCCGTTTAGAAGATTTATAATTCAAAACTTGACTTTTAAAATGTTTATGATTTGTATTAGAAAAGTCACTTTATAGAAGATTTGAAATTGAAAACTTTTGGTTTGATTTCAAAAATGGTGATAATCTTCCAAATTTAAAAATTTTTATTCATATATCTTCGAAATTTTTAATCTTTAAAATTGAAATATTAAAAAAATGTTCCAAATTAAATTACTTTAGAATACAGGTTTTGAAAATTAAGTTGTAAATTTAAAAAAATTAAGGAGTGTTTAATTTGAATAATTTACACTTGAAATATTTTTTATTTTTGGGATTTGAAATTTAAAGCTTCACTTTTGATCTCCGAAATCATCAAGATTTAAGAATTTTGATTTAAACGTCTTTATAATCGAAGAGTTTTTAATTTTAGAAATAAAAACAATGCTTTAAATTATGCAATTAAAATCATAAAAATTATTAAAATTATTATTTTTTAATCATTCATCTTTAAAGTTTGAGTGATTTTATTTTAAATAATTTACAATGAAAATCATGCATATGTTATAAGTTTTGCAATTATAAACAGCTCTAATTTTGATGATCTAAATTCAAAATTTCTTTAATTTTATCAATTTTGGAATTAAACACTTCATTTCTGAAGTTCAATAATATAAAAATAAAAAATTTTGTATCATACACATTTTTAAAAATAAAGAATTTTCAATTGTTATATTTCAAAGTTCAACTATTAAAAACATTTGTTAAGCATGTACACAATTTTAAATTATACACATTAAAAATTGAAGGATCTTCAATTGCAGCTGTTCAAGAATGACCTATTTAAAAAAAATTCTAAATTGTATGATTTTGAACTATTAACATTTAAAAATGGATCAGTGTCGAAAATGGAAGACGTCAGTAAGACTAAAAATTCGATAATATTTGTTTATTGATTGGCTTATTATGATATAAAGTCCCACATTAAGTTACTCATATTTTTCTCGACTTTTTTCTTTGCTCATAATTCCTTCTGGGGTAAAATATTATGTTTAAATAAAAGTTACAGATTACTGAAAGTCGATTAAAATAAAAATAAAAATTTAATTAAAATTGTGCAAACGCCTCTGTAGCTATTTTAATATTGATTTTAATTTGATAATTAAGCAATTAAATTATGAAACGTGTAAGCAGCGCGCAGAACACGCTATATTTGCTAGCAATTAATCATTTTCAATACAAAAATGTCTTATAATCAACTGGTTTAGATGCGACCCTGATTATAAGAGCGGTAAACTCCATCCAGGAAAGCATAGTCAGGTGTCTCGCTGTGACGTTACAGAAACGTCACCACCTCGTGACAAACATCCCGAATAATTTTTTTTTTTCGTTGCAAGAATCTGATCATGCGCATTTTCAAAATAAAATCGCCAGACGCTGAATAATCAGCAGTCGATGTATATTCTCAAGAAATAGAATTTGTACAAGAATTTGAGCCAGTCATGTTCCTGATAAGTCAGCATGTTTTGCAAGCCTGAACGAGTCGAGTGAATTTGATCACTGTTTTATTTTAATTCTTTTCCCAATATTAACAATAATTTTTTTCTGGACCAGAGCACCCATATTCTTGAAGGAGCATACATTTCCTAAAAAAAACTACTTCTGTCGACTACGACAACAATTGCTTATCTACATTTGTAAATATTGAATCCTACTGTCAAAACGACCACGAGGCACCTTTGGATGATAATAAAGACCTTGTTAAGATACCGAAATGTTTGAAAGCATAACAAAGAATTTTTAAAATAGCATCCTTAATATGGTGGTCCAAAAAGGCATTTTTTGAAAAGTAAATAGATTTTTTATTTTTTCGAAATATAAGTTAAAGTCGAAACAAAAATTTGGGGAAATTATCATAATCATTAAATAAACTTTTTATTTGTAGCTCTAAATTAATAAAAAATTATTTAAAACATCATTATTTTTTCAGAATATGTATTATTGCTGATAAACGATTTTTTCGGTTCCTTATGTACTAAAAAAGATATTAAAATATCAAAAAATTTGGAACGCAAAAAGGGTTAGCTCAAAAATCGTAATTTAAAAAAAAATTATTGCCATTATAAACTTTTTAAAAATATTTCTCTTAGTTTTAAACGCTGTTTTTCTTTATAAAAGATTACCTAATCTAAAAATTTGCGAAATAAGAAATATGTTTTATGTGTATATCGATTTATAATGATTGAAAACCAGAGTCATGTGACTTTTGTGTTTAAGGTGATTTACTTCATTTCTTAATTAGGTACAAAATCTGTTAAATATTTTTAAAAAATGTTCACATTACTAAATTCTGTTGGAAATATGATGGAGAAAACAAATATATATTTACCACGCTTATATAAAAATCACTGTGATAAACATAAACGTTTTTTGTAATTGTTATTAATAACCTTAGCATTGTTGATTTTTCGACATTTAAGAGGTCAAAATGGGTTCTTTACATTTTTGTACAATGAAAAAGATTAGAACAGTAAAGTTTGATTTGAAAAATCTGATGACATTTTTTTCTTGTTAAAAGGTCTTGTCTTTTTCTAACTATAATTACAAAAAGTTTCTTCAGCAAAAAATATAATTATTTATCATTTTGAGAATTTTCAATCATACAATATTTATCTGATGGAATATATATATATATATGATATAACATACTGCTAGTGTAACATCAAGTAAAAATTTCAAATTTAACAGTAATCTTTTTAATAGGAATAATATAATAATTATGGTATATAAATATAACGTAAGATATTTAATCAGTCTGAACTGAAAAAGCGCGCTTTTAGGAGCCGTCTATATATCACGTGGACAATTTTTTATCATCTTGCCCCCCCTCCCCCTCCTTGTAGATAAATGTGGAGTTTCTACGCTGATTTCTTTGTTCACGTAAACTTATTCCATATTTTAAGAAAATTTCAAAATTCGTGGTATTCAAAAGCAAGAAAGCCAAAAGGAGCGGTTAATCGGCTAAAAATTTAATTTGTTTAAAAAACAAAATGAAAAAATGTTCTATTTTCTCATGTTTTTACTTTTAAAAAATTCACAGGTATAGGAATATTTATATAGAATGGAGGGGCTGTAACGTAGTCTTAATTAATAGATCATTGAAAATATGTTAGGAAAGTTTAATGGATGTGCCCAATAATTTACAATTTCCATTACTTAAAACAAATTTTTCTGCAAAGATGATAAATATTAAATTTATAAATTATGTCTTGAATTATCCTAATTTTTCCCTGAAAGTAGTAATGTACTTTCTGTTCAGCCTTTCAAAACTCCTTTTATGAAATCCTGGCTACGCCACTGAATTTGATGAATATAGATTTTCCTCAAATCAGAAATTATTATACATTTCGTTGAAAAACTTTTTTTTTTAATCTTGATTTGATATATAAACAATGAATTTGTTTAATAATATAATACTATCATCCTAAGGTCACTTAAATCAAACACTATTTATTCTAATCTATGCTATTGTTATTACTGTGAAAAACAAAATTGTTACGACTTAAAATCGAAAAATCAACGTACAAAACTATATAAAATAAGGAAAATAGAAAGGAAATATTTTGGCAGCAATTTTTCCAAAGAACAATTTTGCTCCCTTGACTTTTTTTCATAGGTCGCTTTCTTTTCTTGAAAAACTGGGAAAATCGATTTTCCGAAAAATAAATTTTTTCCTATTTTTTCGGTCTGATAAGTGTACCCTTCGTATGACGGACTTTTAAGCGCGCTTACGGAGTTAAATAGTTTCGCTGATTACCAATGTAGCAGTTAAATTTAAAAATTCTAAACTGACCATAAAAATTGTATAATTTCCTTTAGAAAACTAAAAATTGCTTGTATTACGGCTACCTAGCACCTCAAAAATTTGTAATGTCGCTTTTAAGCGTATTAAGCACTTGAAAGATTAGTTACAGAAAATATAATTCAATTTAATATTCATAACATGAACTCGGTAAAGATTAATTTAAAAATGAGCTCTCTGTGTTTAGCAGGGTTGAGACTGCCATGAAATGAAAAATTATGTCATGCTTTTGATTTATATTTTTATTTTAATTTTGTTTATTTATTTTGCATTTATTTGATCTATTTTTATTTTATTTTTTTCATTTTTTAAAATTTAAGTAGATTAAAAACATGATAGTATTGAGATTTCTTCAACTGATTGAATTTTAAAATGATTTTTTAAATTAATTAATTTTCTGAATACGTTTCATTTAATGATTTGCGGATATTTTTTCTTTATAGCCTGAAGTTCAATACCCTTTGCAGATTTTAGGATTTTCAATCTATCGCATAATTCATCGACAAAATCTAAAATATCTGATGTGATGGTATTCAGTTAGTTTTTACTGCAAGAATCCATTTATTTTGATTCTGACAATTTTATTACAAAAGAAAATTCTGTTGATCAATATAGTTACGTAGAATATAATTTTTATTTCAAAATCAAAGTTTCGAAGATAAGCAAAAATGGTAAAAAAAATCATAATTTTTTTATAATCCTTTCGAGGGGCCTTTTAAAAAAATGAAAATACATATAATTTTATAAGGAAAAATCAAAACAACTATAACTGCGATTCTGGCATATCATTAGGTAAAATAATATGTTTCCAGCTTTAAAAAAAGTGCGCGCAGATCTTTGCTTACTTTGACAGTAGTCCAGAACTTTTTCTTCTAAACGCAATTACATTCATTGCCAAAATTTTTTTTACAATAAAAATGTTTGAAAATCTTTTGCTACATAAAAAAATAAATTGGTGCAGTAAAAACTGATTCAATAAAGAAATGGTGACCCAACATTAGAATATAGCGAAAAAATCACTGCTTTCAAAGTTTTAAAATTTATAAAGTTTTTGCTATTGAAGATATCATTTTAAAAATCTGCAATAATCACGGGGACTCATTTGAATGGAAAAGATTTTTTCTAGCCATAGTCAATAATAAAAAATATATATAATTTTTGCGGCCTTGACTATAAGAAAATATTAAAAACATCGAAATTGTTCGCGACACAAAAAATGTTTGAAGCTAAGAAAATATTATTTTTCTTGATGATACGCCAAAATTGATTAACTTTGAAACTTCGATTTTCAAATATTAATTATATTCTTTGTGTCTATATTTATGACCAGCATTTTTTTACGCTAAAAGTACGATAAAAACTAATTCGATAAAGAAGTGGTGACCGAGCATTGAAATATATCGAAATAATTCCTGTTTTCAACGTGCCGAACTTCTGAAAGTTTCTGCTAACTGAAAATATCGTTTTAAAAATCTCACAAAAATCATGAAGACTCATTTTGATGCATAGAAACAGATTTTTTCTAGCACAGAGGCTTCCTTGTTTACACTGTTCAAAATTTCGGATAGACACTGCCATTTCCCAGAACACTTGTTCTAGGCAAAAAAATAAATTTTCTACCGGAGCCAAAATTTGTTTGTTAATATATAGCATATAACGCACGTATTTATGGAATTCAAGGAATTCATGGAATTCAAGAAATTTGTGGAATTCACCCAATTTACAGATTTTTCAAAGTTCTGACCGCGAAAATTTAATGGTGTGAAGCTAGAATATTCAACAGTCGAGTTAAGATAAGCTTATTCGATCATTTCCTATGAAATTTAGTTGTAGAAAATGAAACTGCTAATTATTTAACTATAGGTGACATTTAAACTATTCAAAATGTAATTGAAAATTGAACTATTCTGCTCTTTTTGGTTTAAGGGGGGGGGGGAGGGGAATTTCCTTTCATTATGTATCTTATTACGATTATTTTAAAGAATTGTTTAACTTTCAATTCCGTCATTACAGTCAATTCCGCGACATTCTTTAATACAATGAATTTCATAAATTGAGCGTATTCCGTGAATTCCTTGAATTACATGAATTTCGTGAATTTCGTGAATACCATAAATTCGATTAATTCCGTGAATTCTGCAAGGACATAGATTTCTGTGGTTTCAGTGAATTTCTGGAATTGCGTGATTTCAGTGAATTCCTTGAATTGGATCAATTCCGAGAATTATCTAAATTTTAAGAATTCCTTCAATTCCATGATTTCCGCGAGTTCCATTAATTTCGTGAATTCCATGAATTTCGTGAGTTCCTTGAATTCCATGAATTCTGTGAATTCCGTGACTTCTGTGAATTTGATGAGTTCCACGAGTTCCTAAGTTTCGTAAATTCCTTCATTTCGATGCATTGCGTGAATTCAATTCATTCCGGGATCTCCTAGATCTCGTGAATTCCTTAATTTCAATGAATTCCATGAATTCTGTGAATATCATGAAGTCCGGGAATTTCATGAATTTCTTGATGACTGTGATCTATTAGGTCTTATGGTAATTTTGACGATTTTTTTTGTAAGGGTGCTTAGTTTCATTGCGTAGGAAGGTTTTCGTATCTACAATTTCTTTAACTTCTTGATTTTTTTCTGAGGGGGGGAGACGGGAAGATTTCCACAATCTATTAGGATGAATAGTACTTCATATTTTGTGATATTTTTTGTAGTCTATTGATGTCAGTTTCGAACGTATTATTTTTGATTAATTTTTTGCTACGAATATAAAATTAATTTGAAGATGAAGATTATTTTAAAACTTGTTTACTGCTTTTAACTTGACGATTTTTGAGGCAGTACTTAGAATCAAACGATAGCGTTTTTTTAAGGGCAAATCACTATTATTTGACCTAATTTTAAAGAAATCGAAACACGTTTTCACTTTTTAAGAAAAGCTCTTTTTGGACCACCCTATTCATTAAAGTATCACACATTGTCAAATATATCAAGTCCATTTGGAACGCTCCCTCATATAAATATTTCCAAGAATTTTCCCCTTGAAATTGCACTTGCGAATTTGTCGACTTAATGATTTTGGGTGTGCTGAAGAATAAATGGATCTAAATGAGCCCAACCCAAGTGCAGTTGTTCAGACGCATCGGAGGCCAACGAACTTCACCTTCGAGAGATACTACATTGTCATCCTGGTGTTCATTTGAAAATAAAATAAAGGAATTAAGATAGAGGCAGGTGCGTCCTATTTGCTTCAAAGACGCGGACCCACGGATAATTCTATGCCTAATGATCCATTGCGAGGTGGAATCTGTTGGACCTACCCAACCCCCTCTCATCTGCTCCTAATGACGTTTCGCCGTGTCAAGTAATCACTAACTAAAGATACAATTTTTGAGAGCAACACCTGCGCTGGGCTATTATTATTATTAAATTTATTTTGAATAATGAATAGATTCAGCTTTCTTATTCCGATCCTTGTTCCGTTCCCATAATTGAACGGTATGCCCATTTTTTGCCCTGATTCATAACCTCTTCATTATGTATCTACTCCCAGGGTCGAGCGGTACAGTGTTGTCCGGTTAACACTCATTCCTTTCTAAGTTAAGAAGACGTGGAATATATGTGCTTTTTCCCCATTTCGTATCATATATTATTGAACACAGCATTTCTATATGAATTAATTATTTTAATAAAACAATGATTTCCTAATTTAATTATTGCGTATAGGGGCAGAGATTGTCACAGGTTTATTGTTTATAGAAATAGAAATATCTCCGGATTAAAAAACATTATGGTTTAGTTCCTGGAAATGTTATGATATGAAAAGTAACCTTCGAAACTATGTAGTAAGAAAGAAAAGTTTTTTTTAGGTTTTTAAAACTACATGATGGAATCATATTTCACGTATCATATTATTGAATTTTCATGCTATAAGCATTTCTAATAATGTTAGAAACGTTATAATCTGACTAGCGCATCTTCTATTAATTTGACGTGAAAATTGTTTTTCACACTATTTTTATTTTCTTACTCAAATTTTCAAGATTTTTTTTCAATGTACCAGTTTTTGAAAAAATAGGCATATTTAATGTGAAAACAAGAATGAAAATAGTTAAGGAATAATGTTATTGGTAAAGCCGCCTTTTCTCGCATATTTACCGCTGCCACAGTTAACTCTATTTAGTAAATAATGATTTTGCGATCGTAAAAAGCCACAGCGAGAAAATATTTTAATAATCGAGTATGTGCTGTATCATTTTTATTTATTGTTAGTTATTGATTCGTTCTGCAATAATCTTTGTTTACCATACAAGCGTACGTGAAATTTGCTTAAAATAAAAATGTGTGGATCTTCTGTTTGATAGCAAGAGTTTGATTTATCATATTTATTCCAAGCAAATGTTGCATAAGCTTTTATTATTAGCGAACAAAATTAATCAGAACTACATTTATTCTTTAAAATAGAAATATTCTGGATTTGGCACATTGAAGCAAGCTTCTTATCATCTTTTTTGTTTGTTCTAGCGCAGCTTATGTGTAGATTTACGAATTATCTTGATGTATTTGTGTATTTTTCAAGCAAATGCGTGACAAATAAAAATTAATTTAATTATTTAGTTAGAACCAACGATTTCCAAGATTTTTTCTGGATTATAAGGAATACTTATGCGTATAATAATTCTTGATAAGGAGTAATAACGGTGCTTTCTGTAAGAAATATAACATTAGCCTATGTCGTAAGCGTGTCTGTTTCTAAACGCGTTGTTGTGTTTACAAGACTTAACAAAACTTGCGAAAGACAGTAAACCGATAATAAGAGAAGAAATTTAGAAAACATTTTCGCTATATATCGCATTGAAGCTAATACAGGATTGAGCGATGTGTATACGGCGATTGTAGTTTTATCACTATGTGGAGATAATGTGCCTAGAATAAGAGACGCACTTCGAAGTTTTATGTACATAAATACTGCTATAACGTTCCAAATTATTTATATCTAATTATTATTTAATCAGAATTTATAGCAATTGCGCAATTGTACATAATATTTTAACTAGGATTGTTGAAAAAGAAAGGTGAAATTAATTGGTTAATATTTAGAAGTCGATGTGGCTCATTAAAATGAATATTCTTTTATCATAAGTTTGTTAACAATAATTTATTTTTTAATTATGCTAACTTAAGGAAATTTGCAAAAAAATCACGACCAATTTTGTAAAAGTAGTAATTTTATAAAGTTTATATGATTTATTTTTATTATTTGCTGTTTTCGAGAATAATTAATGTTTCTATAAAAACACGTAAATTCACGATGATCTTTTAAGTATTATCTGATTTATCTCTTCTTTCATGCGGTTTATTTTTAACCCAAAAAAAAAAAATTGAAAATGCAATTCGAAATTCAGTTGTGGAGTTTTGTTAAAAATCTCTAATATTTATATTAGGATGGTCTAAGACATTTTATATGAAGTTCTTGAATGTCACACAAATTGCTCTTTTTGGTATCAAACTGGCCATAGATGTTTAGCAGAATTAAGAAAATATATATTTAGCGTTTCTGCAATCCGTTTTTTAAGTTTAGTGAAAATAAGCCTTATGATTTAAACGTTTTTTTTCGATGTCTGTAAAATGGATTTTTTGTTGTAAAATAGATCACTGAGATTTTTTATAGAACTGAAAGACGATAGAATTTGCAAGTTTGGCACTTTATAAAAGCCACTATAACAGTCCAAAAATTTATAAAATACATTACAAAAAATAATAAGTGATAATTATATTTATTTCTGTTTAAATTATTTATTAATTATTGTTTATTTCTTATTTACAAAAATATTTATTTCTATATTTATTTAAATGCGCGATATGATGCCTTCTTATGTTGTTGTTTAAAAAAAAAGTTCGGTTAACCATAAAATTATTATTTTTTAAATCTTTTCATTAATGCATTTAAAATTGGTCAAAAATATTTGATTTTAAAAATGCAGCAATAAATGGGTGCCACCAAACGCATTATTTACAGAGCTAGAAATATTATTTTAATTCTTTTTTTGGAATTACAATTTTTTCCAACTTTTTAAAAAAGCTTTGTAAATTACGCAAAATATTGGATATAAAGATTTTAGCGAAATATTCGTTCTTCTCATACAAAAATAGAAAAATGTAAATCTGGCATGATTGAATTAACATTGATCTCGTAACATTTGATTAAGAAATAATATGTAATTTCAGTTGTTAATGATAATTTTGGTTTCCTGAAAAAAGTATTGCATTTTTTAATTTTTTTTCATTACAATGATATTTTTAAAATTAGTGTCTGTACTTTCGGATACAGCCAACGTGCCCTTTAAATTTCCTGCCCCTATTTTCCCGACAAATGAACTTCTAAACCATTGTGATTCCTGCAAGTTGGACAAAGATTTTTACTACTTCTTCTATTTTTAAGAACGTATTTCCTAAATTAAACACAGTATGGAATGATTTCGAGAAGCAGTAAATTCTGTTGAAAACGTTATGTAATTCTTTAAACAACTTTTATTAAATTTTTATTTGATTTATTAAATAATTTTATTCGTGCTGAGTTTGCTTGTCAAATAATTGAATCATGCTCTTTGGTTCCATACGTTTGATATTTTCGACACTTTCAATTTTTTCCTCAATTTCAAAATTGGTTTATCGTATGCTTTTTATTATTTAAATTATAATGATTAATTTGTACTAATTCTAAAAAGTTAACTAAAGTAGCATTTTTATTATTGTAATTATTATAAAATAAGGCACTTCTTGCGCATGAACGTTATTCAGAAAAAATGTTGAAACTTGAATCATAATTTACATCAGTGAATATACCTTTTTATAATATAATTATAGGAAAGATTGTAAAAATATGATGAATGCAATAATAAATAAACTTTTAAAATTTTAATTTTATTATTACTTTTATGATTTGTTTAATAGGGCGCCAAAAAAGATGTAAAGCAACCATACTCAATTTAAAGAAAAAATTTAAAAACAATAAATAATTATATAAAAAATAACATAAATATTTTTGCAGAATTTGCTACTACTCAAAAACATGAATTATTATGTTTAATTCAGAAAATACGATTTCAAAAATATTTTTGGAAAACAAATTTTATGTATTCTATTTTATTTCATTTTTTTAAAGTTATCGAAAAAGAACTGCTTCAGAAAGTAAAAAATGTTTAAACAAATAGTGAACTATTGAAAGTAAAAAGAACTGTATCAAAATTATGTAATTATTCAACAAAAAGTAGCATAGGATACCAATTTGAGAACAAATTGGACACCTGGGGTTCAATTTTTAGACATTTTGTGAGTAAACATTAATTAATTCTTTAAATAATTACATATGGTTTTTCAAAAAATCTACTTTCCAAACAATGTCCACCTATTACATTTCAATCAGAAAGTACGGTAATTTTTTTACATTTTTGGGAATAAATAATTGTTAATATAAGTTACATTTATTTAAATAATTTAAGATTGTTTAAAAAGTCATGCGAAATATTCAAATTATCCGTTAGTAATAATGTGTATAAAAAACACCACAGGAATTGCTAAAAACTAACAATAATACGTAAAAATGTAGTTTTTTAATTTTTGGCTCATATTTGGGGCGCTGGGAGGAGGTGAGGGTGGGTTAAAAATAAAAGTTATTAATATGGTTTTATTTTGTACATTCCTCTTCAATCTCAACAAATTTTGGCGCGTTTCGATAAAACCCTGGAGCATGAGTTCAATTTTTTGAAAATCCAAAATTTCTCTATGTTAATAAAATGGGATTTTGAAGTGCTCGGTAGCAAGTGTTAACATTTGAATTTTAAGAAACAAAGAATTACGGATTTATTTCCTCTGGGCAATTGGGAGAGGGTGGCTTGCCTCGTAGCTCGAAAATCGTAAGGATATATATATATCCTTTTTAAAAATATCTTTACATTTTTGCACAATAAATGCATCAAATATTATAAATATATTTTTTAATGATTGAATCTTTTTCATGTGCTTTTGCATAAAATTATTCTGAAAAAATGGATTATTTTCCAATCTAAAAATACAAAATTTTAAAGAGAGACACTAAACAAGTGATTCTATTCCAATCTATAGGTTTTGCTTGTAAATATCGTATGCTTTCTTTTAATTGAGTTGTGAATGTTACCTCAATTTTCATGGAAGAAACTTTTTTATTAGATTCTTATATTAATAAAATATTAAAAATTGAAATTAAATAAATAACAATATTTCAACGCTAGAAATTTTTAGAAATGTATTATGTTTGGATTATTGAATTTCAATATTATTGATAATATAATAATCTAAATACATTGGTTTTGAATCAACCAAAAAAACGTACGATCTGGGCACT
>JAAAKG020036057.1:5577-19289 GCA_010014905.2 Druon quercuslanigerum
TGTAATTAAATTTTTTTTTTATTTTCTATACCTGAATTTAAATTTATCTTTTTTTTTGAATCTCGATTTATTTAGCCGCATTATTAAAATTTGAGATACGAGCTGGTAAGTCGTGTTTCAATTCGCAACTACTTTTTCGTAAAAAATTCGAATTTAACTTTTTTTTATATTTCGTATGCCTAAAATTATTCTTTTTTTTTGAATCTCGATTTATTTGGCCGCAATAATCAAATTTGAGATACGAGCTGGAAAGTTGTATTTTAATTCAAAACTACTTTTTCGTAAAAAGTTCTAATTTAATTTTTTTTTCATTTTTTATGCCTGAATTTAAATTTATTTCTCTTGTTTTGAATCTCGATTTATTTAGCCGCATTATTAAAATTTGAGATACGAGCTGATAAGTCGTGTTTCAATTCGCAACTACTTTTTCGTAAAAAATTCGAATTTAACTTTTTTTTGCATTTCGTATGCCTGAAATCATTCTTTTTTTTTCTCGATTTATTTGGCCGCAATATTCAAATTTGAGATACGAGCTGGAAAGTTTTATTTAAATTCGCAACTACTTTTTTGTGAAAAATTCGAATTTAATTTTTTTTATTTTGTATGCCTGAATTTACAATTATTTGTTTTGTTTTGAATCTCGATCTATTAGGCCCCATTTTTCAAATTTGAGATACGAGCTGAAAGGTTGTGTTTAAATTCGCACACTTCTTTTTCCTGAAAAATTGTAATTAAATTTGTTTTTTATTTTCTATACCTGAATTTAAATTTATCTTTTTTTTTTTTGAATTCCGATTTATTTAGCCGCATTATTAAAATTTGAGATACGACCTGGTAAGTCGTGTTTCAATTCGCAACTACTTTTTCGTAAAAAATTCGAATTTAACTTTTTTTTACATTTCGTATGCCTGAAATTATTCTTTTTTTTGAATCTCGATTTATTAGGCCCCATTATTCAAATTTGAGATAGGAGCTGAAAGTTTGTGTTTAAATTCGCAACTACTTTTTTGTATAAAATTTAAATTTAACTTTTTTTATTTTGTATGCCTGAATTTAATTTTTTTTTTAAATTACAGGCTTCACGGGGATTCTGAAGATAATATTAGGGAAAATAGGTACTTAACGTAAAAAAGGGGTTTTTTAGGGGATTGGAGAAAGTACAAATATTACAATAAATACAATTAGTTGTATTAACAAAATTCGATTCAATTGAAATTTTCACCAAAATAAAAAAAATACGCTACTGTTCTTATATTGCGTTCTTTAAGGGTTTCGTAGATCTACTTTTTCGTAGAGAGATGAATTAACCCTTTAATATTAATAAGATTACTTTTGAGTTTAAAAAAAAGTCAACATTTTTGTATAATTTTTGTTTTAAACCAATTTTTGTTATTCTTCCTGCATTTTTTTAATCATATTACCACCCAAAATTGCGGTCCGAATGTCTAAAGTTTTCAAAACTATTAATTTTTAAGTTCAAAACTATTAATTTTTTCCCCCTCTTAGTTTTTTCAAATACCGGTTTTTGTGAAAGAGCGTGATATTAAAATTCATTATTTTTTTTCTCGAAAAGTATAAAATTAACGAAAAAATGCTGTAGTTTAAAAATGGCATAAATTGCTAACAGAATACGTATAATTTTTTTCAGAAGGTTTTGGGCCAATTTGTATTTTATAATTTTAAACATTTTTGAAAAATCAAAAAATGGTTTAGAAACCTCTAAAAAATCTTACGTGTCGTTTTAATGACTTTAGGCTCTTTTTATTCCATAATTTTTTTTGTCAAGTTTATACTTATCGAGAAAAAATCATGAAATTTAACATTACGCTTTTTCACAAAAACCGCCATTTTGAAAAAACTAAGAGGGGAAAGAAGTTCAAAAGCAGGGTTTTGAAAACTTTGGATATTTGAACCGCAATTTATGAGTGTTATATAATTATCCAACTGCAGCAAGAATAAAAAAATTGATTTAAAAAAAAATTTTTTTCAATGTTGACTTTTTTCTTTTAACTCAAAAATAATAAAGTTATTGAATTTTGTTTGCAAAATCGGTTGAAGATTTTAAAAGACTCCATCTAAAACCCCTTATATAGGATTTTGGTCAAAAATAGTCTTGTTTTTCCAAGAGAATTGTGTACTTAAATATGTGTGCACAAAAATGTGCATTTGCGCATTATTGGGTTAATGGGAAATGATGGTACGGACAACAGAAGAAGTGACGGGAAATGAGGGAGGTGACGAAAAATCTGCTCTAATGAGGAGAGGAGAAGTACAAGATTTGAAAGTAGTATGGGTAAATAAGGGGAAATTATGAGACAGAAAGTAGGGTAAATAGGGGTAAATGATGGGAAATTGGAAAGGGTAAACAGGTGAGGGTTGACAGGAAGTGAAAGGATATACTGAGTGGGAAGGGATAAATAAAGCGAAAGCAAGAAGAGGAAATTAGGATAAATTTCTAGGAAAGAAATAGGATAAATACGGCTAAAAAGTATTCAAAATAAGGAGGAGAAGTCCGAGGACATGATGTAGGAGAAACAATAGGAATGGGAATGAGGAAAATTAGGAGTTGATAGTGAGATCAAGTTAGGGGAGGGAAAGTGAGGTGAAATTAGGTACAATAAGGGAAGAGGATGTAGGATAAATTAGAGGGTGGGGAATTTGGTGAATATGAGAAGTATGGAATAAGCTAAGAAGTCTAAAAGAGTGAGAGAAAATTAGAAACTGTAGAGGAAGTGGGAAATGAGAAGAGGAAAATTTAGAGAAGTCACGAAAAGTTAAGGAAAATTGTGGTAAAGTAAATAGACATACGGAAAGGGGAAACAGGCGGGGGCAGGGGCTGACAGGAAGTTAAGGGAAATACTGAGTGGGAAGGAAAAAATAAAGTGATGAGAAGCAGAGGAAATTAAAAGTAATTTCTGAAGAAGAAATAGGAGAAATAAGGCTGGAAAGTATTCAAAATAAGGAGAAGTCCGAGGACATGATGTAGGAGAAACAATAGGAATGGGAATGAGGAAAAATAGGAGATGACAGTTAGATCAAGTTAGGGGAGGGGAAGTGAAGTGAAATTAGGTACAATAAGGGAAGAGGGCGTAGGATAAATGAGGGGAAGGGAAATTTGGTAAAGAGGAGAAGTAAGGGATAAGCGAAGAATTGTAAAAGGATTGAGAGAAAATTAGAAACAGTAGAGAAAGTAGGAAATGAGGAGAGAAAAATTTGAAGAAGTCATGAAAAGTTAAAGAAAATTATGGTTAGGTAAGTAGACATACGGGGACATAAAGTAGAAAAATGAGGACAAATAAAGAAATTAAAAGCAGGAAGTATAAACGGTTGAAGTGTAGGAGAATTAGGAGAGAGGAAGTAGTAGGAATAAAAGGAGGATAAGTAGAGAAATTATGAAGAAGGAAGGTGGGGAAGTAAAAGAAGTGAAAGTAGCGGAAGTGTAAAGATAAAGTAGTAGACGTGGGAAAATAAAAAGACGGATAGTATATAAAGTGAGGGGAAATTATAGCAGAGGCAGTAGAAGAAGTAATATGAAGTAAAAGGATAGGAAGCAGGCGAACTTAGGAGAAATAAAAGGAGCGGAAATAGAGGAAATAAGAAGAAATAACAAGAGAAAAAGTAGGGATTGTACAGGAAAAAGTGAGAAGGGAGAGTATGGAAACTAAAACGAATTATATGATATAATGGAATGGAAATTATTAATGTGATGGAAACTTATCGGTAGCAAGATAAGATGAAATGCGGTTAAGGAGATTCAGGGTGAATAAGATTGCAGAAAGTAGGTGAAGTAACGGAAAATCATTTGAGTGCAAGCAGGGAAAGCGAAGAGAAATAATGGGAATCAAAGTAAGGAAGAATAAGGCGAGGTCAAGCAAGGAAAAATTAGGGAATGGAATATGGGGAGAGAGAAGTGGGAAGAAAGAGAAGTAGTAGGGAAAAGAAGGGGCTAGAAAGAAGGTTTAGGGATGGGAAATGAGGGGAAAAGAAGTAGGCGGAGTGAGGTCAATTTAGAGAGTGGAAGTCGGGAAATTTCAAAAAAGGAACAAGCGAGGTCTGAAAAGAAATAAGAAAGAAAATGTAGAGCAATGTCGCGAGAGTTAGGGAAAATGACGAGTTGATATTAAGGGGAGTGTGGAGAGTAGAAATAGGGGAAATAAGAGAAAAAGAGGTAAAAAGAGTGAGAGGAGAAGCAGTTTAAGTAAAAGGAAGGAAAGTAGCGGAAGTGTGAAAGCTTGGAAGATGAGGCAGAAGACGTAAAGGAAAAATAAGGAGACTGTCAGTCTAGGAAGTAAGGAAAAGTGATAGGAAATGATGGCAGGGTAAGTGCGAGAAGGAAGGGAAAGCAAAAGGATTAAATGTAGGGAAATTGAGCAAAAGTGGGGCAAAAAAGAAGATAGGAAGTAGGAAAAGTGATAGGAAATAAGGGAAGGTGAAGCACGCAAAATAAGGAACAAGGGCAAAAGATAAACTATTTGAGACTCGGAAAAACTAGAAGAGGAGAAGTAGGAGAATTGAGGAGAAGTAGGAAGTTAAGGCTAAGGAGAGGAAATGAGGGGATGAGAAGAAGTGAAAGTGATTGAAAATTATTGGGAGGAGAAGTGAGGCGTTATTCAGTAAGAAGCATTAAGAAGGAAAGAGGGTAGAAAAAGTAGGTCGAGAAAGACAAAATAAGGGGATGAGGAGCACGGAAAGTGATGGGAAATAAAGGAAATTGAATCAAGCCTTTTAGGGAGAACTCAGAGAAGATGTACGAAAAGTAAGGAGAAATGAGGGTTGGGGATGTAATGACAGTGAAGGGTAATTAGTGAAGTGGAAGTAGGAGTTATAGCTAGAAATAAGGTGACAGGAAGGATAGAAAGTGAAAAAATGTGGTGGGCTAGTAGAAGTAATTGCAGAAATGAGAAAAGTAGAAGTATGGAAATTAAGGAAAAGGTTATCAGGGAAAGTGCGTAAAGCAAATGTAAAGTGGAGGTAGGGGAAGTAGGAGAATGTAAGAGAGTAGGGAAGGGAAACTATGGTAGTGGGATGTTGAAACGTCCTAATTAACGTCTTAATAGGCTACAAAAACCTTCTTTGTAGATACACAAAACTTATTCTAGTAAAAATATCCAAAAATTAGGAAAGTTGTTAGGGAAGACCCAAGAATTTTACATCTCTTCTCTGAAGGATTTCTTCCTAATGAAATAATTTAGATTCCTGAGGTTAAATTCTATTTCTGAAGCCGTTCATAGTGAATTAAAATTAAATGATATATTAAGTGAAATTCTGTGTAAAATGGAATCTAAAGATTTAAAAGTCAACTGGGACATTTCTTATTACAGGTATAGACGTGGCTGGCATTCAAACACATTTCTACCCCGAGGGTGGTTGGGGATGGTTAGTTTGTGCCGCCGGCTTTCTGGCCCTGTTGCTTACTACAGGAATGCAGCTTGCTTTCGGCTTGCTGCATCTTTATGCTGTTAAGCACCTCGGCGAAATGCACCTGATGGATATAGGTGAGTTATAGAAATACAAATTACACCTTACCATTACACTTCACACCGCTATCCATAAAAGAAAAAATGCGCTAAAGAAATTAGAGAGAATTTAACTTCCTATCTTCGCCTCTACGAACATTGCCCGACTTTCCCTCTCTTCTCTTACTTCACCTCCATTGTTTTCAACCTTTGGTTCCTCTCCGTTCTCTAACATCTTCAACTACTTACCCTACTTTCTTTCTTTCCCCTTCTCTTATTTTCCATATATTTTATTTCTTTTAATCGCCTCTTTAACCCTCATTTCCCTCTAATATTTTCTCTCACTTCTCGTTAATGGAAAAAGCACGAGGGATAGGTGAACGGGTACTCAACCAAAGCTACAGGGGTTTTTAATTGAAGTTACGGAACCCTAATGAAATTTTACTTGAAAGTATTATTGAGTGTAGTAGGTCGGTCCTAAATGTACCCTCCTCCTCCTCCTCCTCCTCATCCTCCTCCTCCTCCTATCTTACCTGTTCTTTCTTTTGTAACCTGACCTTTCTCATACCATCTTACCTTAACGACCCCTTTCCTCACTTATCCTTCCTCCCCTCCTCACACTCCTCAGTCCCTCTCCCACTTCCCCCTATTCCCAAATTCACTACTTTTTCCATCACATAATAATCTTCCGTACTTTCATTTCCCTATACCCTCTCCTCCCACTAATCCATCCAGTCCCTCCTTCACTTTTCCTACTCCTCATCCTCTGAGTTCCCCTATCCTTGAACTACGCTAAATGGAATAAGAACGGACTGAAACTATAAGGGTTTCTTTTCAGAGAGATAGAACGCTAAACTTTTTTTTTAAAGTCGAGAACGCTCATCAAATATATCAAAAATATATTAATTATTTTTACTGTAAAAGTGATTTTAAGGAATTTCAAAGGATTTTCCGAAGTCTCAAGATATTTTGAGAGATTTTTAAAGATTCCGAAAGAAGTCACGGGTTGAGAGATTTTTATAAGATTTTAAAATACTTGCAAAGATTTTAAGAAATTTAAACGAATTTAAAGGCTTTTGTAAAATTTGTAAGATTCAAAGAAATTTTTAGAGATTCCATAAGATTTGAAAAGATTGAAAAAATTTAAGTGATTTTGATGAGTTTTAAGGGGTTTAAAGCTTTTCAAACAATTCTTAAGTATATCCGCGTTTTTTGGGGGGATTTCGTAAGATTTTAATGGTTTTTATAGAGATTTCTAGGGATTAAAAGGATTTTCACCGATTTTAAGAGATTTCAAGGAATCCTTTTTTCTGAAAATCCATTAAATAAAAATTTTACCATGTTATTTGTGGTTGACAATTTATATATATTTTTTTAAATTTCATCCTTTAGTTGACATAAGAAATGTTTTATTTAAAACAAATTGTTTTGTTATGTACGAATTTTTAAAAATAAAAATTATTATTTTAAGGGAGAAATAATTTTTAATATACTTTAATGAAAAAAAATTTTCAAACTCTATTTAATTTGTAAGTTTAATTGTTTATTTTGATTTAATGCTAACATAAATTATTTTTGTACAATTCTTGAAATTTTTGAGAAAGTTTTTTTGCGTGCAAAATTTCACCATTATTGTAGGAAAATTTCAATTTAGTTTAAAATATATTCAGGTCTTGAAAAAGCTTGGAAGAAATATAAAAATATTTTAGAAATTTTCAGAAATGTTTGGAAATGTAAAAATGTTTGTAGTTTTTTAGGATCTTTAAAAATTTAAATGTATTTTTTAAATTATCTAAATTGAAATATTTGTAACAAAAATTTTTTAGTCTTATAAAATCAAACAAATATTTTTAAATATCCTTCCGGATTCGTTTTTGAATTTTTTGGATATATTTGAAATATTTTAAAGTTTTTAAAAATAGATTCCAGAAATGATTTTTTATAACATGAGATTTATTAAGTCAAGATTTATTAAAAATTACAGACGTTCAAAGTTTTTTAAAGCATTATATAATATATCCACATTTTTTAGAGTCGATAATCTAAAAATTGTATTATTTGAGTTTTGGTTGAAAATGTGTATTTTTTTTTTTTTAAATTCAACTCTTTTGCTAAAAGATAAAGTTTTTAAAAAAAATGTTTAAAAAAATTTAAATGTTTGTTTAAAAATTTGTGTATTTCATTAAAATTTTTTGTTGTTAGAAAGTTTATCTTCTGCGTTAAAAATCATAATTTTGTAAAAATTAATTTCTCTAGCGAAAATTGAACTATTTAGCTGAAATTTCGTTTCTCTAATAACTGAAAATAAATTTTTTAACTTAATATTTGGCCTCTGTATTAAAAATTAATCTTTTCAGTTGAAATTCATTTGTTATTGCCAAAAATTTAAATTATTTGCTAAGATTTATTTTTAATCCGAAAATAAAGATTAAGAAATATATTCAGTTCAAAATTCTTTCCTTGTTTACTATATGTAACCAATATTTCTAAAAATGTATTTATTTTCATTAGAAACAAACTTTCTTCCTTAAAAATTAACTTTATAATTTATTTTTGGTGAGAAATTAATAAACGTAGAAAAAAAGTATTTCCTTGTTTAAAAATTTATTTGGTTGAAAATTCATCTTTTGATTAAAAAACTATTATTTACAACTAAAAATGTACCTATGAGAAGAGAACTTAAAAATTTTTCATAATTTTTAATAACAATAAACGATTTGTGACTCAGTTCTGCGTGCAAAATTTATTTTTTAGTAACATGTTATTTGATGTTTATATTTTAATAAAAATAAGTAAGGTATATATATGATTATAAAAATAAATAAATTTTCGATAATGTGTCAATTTTTCTTTAAAAGTTGACTAGGAACAAGATGGATATCGTAAGCCGTCTGAAGAACCACTTCGATAAAAATCGAGGCACCTCAGGCTGATGGATGTATTTAAGTAGCTTACCTTCTACCTGCATAAAGTACCCATTTGCTTCTTTCTTCTAAAATAAGTATCCTTATACAAGTATAAAATCGTGTTTTATCACGAAATTCCTTTTTTTTAGATTTTCTAAAACACTATTCGGTCTGGGTTAAAAAATTACCTTTTTAAAAGAAAATTTATTTCCTTGGAAAACTGAAATATTTTCTTTATAAAAACGTTTTTTTAATCGTTGGAATTTAGCTTTTTTACTTAAAATTAAAAATATCACCTTTTGCTTCAAAATTCATTTCTTCGCCTACAATTTTTAATAATTTCTTGAAAACTCATTTTTTTAATGACTGCTAATTATTCTTTTTACTGAAAATTTAATTATCCCATTTTTTGCTGTGTAAGAAATTGATCTTTTTTGGCTGAAAATTCCACTATTTGCTTAAAAATTTATTTGTTTTATTACAATTTTATCTTTTGGGTCAGAAATTCATATTTTTTGTTAAAAATTTATTTATTTAGCTGAAATTTAAATGTTTTGAAAAAAGTCCATTGTTTTTATTTTTTTATTAGGTAATTAGAAAATAGAATAGAAATAGAAGAAAGAAAAAATGTATCTCTTTGAGTTCAAAATTAAACTATTGATTTCGATATTTCATACTTTTTGGTTGCAAATTAATATTTTTCTTTAAAACATCACATTTGGGTTCAAAATTCATTTCTTTGGCTACAATTTTTAATAATTTTTTAAAACTCAATTTTTTAATGCCTAACAATTATTCTTTATAAGAAAATTTAATTATAACATTTTTCGTTTCGTACATATTTTTGTTTAAAAATTTATTTCTTTAGTTGTGATGAAACATAAATCTTCTGGGTTAAAAAATTAACTTTCTTTTTGGAAAATACACTTCCTTAGAGAAAAATAGAAACATTTTGTTAAATATTCATTTTTATAATTTTATTATTATGACTTTTATTATTATTATTACTTTATTATATTTTTATTATTATGACATATTATATTATGTTTTTATTTTGAAAAAACTCTGTTGTTTTAATTTTTTTTATTACGAATCTAATTATTCCATCTTTTATTTGGTTAAAAATGTATCTTTTTTGGCTGAAATTTCAACTATTTGTTACAAAATTTATTTATTTTATCTAAAATTCTTCGGTTTTGGTCAAAGATTGATCTTTCGGTTTAAAAAACTATTCTTTTTATAATACACTTCCTTATAGAATAATGGAAACATTTTGTTAAATTTTCGTTTTTATGGTCAAAAAATGATATTTTTTAAAGAAAATTTATTTCTTCGGCTAAATTAATTATTTATTTTTTGATTAAAAGTGTATCTCTTTTAGTTAAAAATTAAACTATTTATTTTGATATTTCGTACTTTTTGGTTTCAAATTAATCTTCTTGTTTAAAAAATCATCTTTTGGTTCAAAATTCATTTCTTTATCTAATATTTTTAATAATTTATTCAAAACTCATTTGTTTAATGACTGAAAACTATTTTCTTTTTACTGAAAATTTAATTATTCCATTTTTCTGTTCGTAGATATTTTTATTTAAAAAATTATCTTTTTTGGAAAATACACTTCCTTATAGAAAAACGGAAACATTTTGTTAAATATTCGTTTTTATGGTAAAAATTTAATTTTTTTAAAGAAAATTTCTTTCTTTGGTGAAAAACTAAAATATTAAAAAAAATTGTTTTTTCAAGCATTGGAATTTAATTTTTGTTACTTAACATTGAAAATATCCATTTTCGGTTAAAAATGGATCTCTTTTAGTTGAAATTAAACTATTGATTTTGATATTTCGTACTTTTTGGTTGAAAATTAATATTCTTGTTTAAAAAATCACGTTTTAGTTCAAAATTTATTTCTTTGGCTACAATTTTTAATCATTTCTTAAAAATTCATTTTTTTAATGACTGAAAATTATTTTTTACTGGAAATTTAATTATTCCATTTTTTGTTTCGTAGAAATTTTTATTTAAAAATTTATTTGTTTAGCTGAAACTTACATTATTTGAAAAGATCCGTTGTTTTAATTTTTTTATTAGGAATTCAACTATTCTATCTTTTATTTGGTTGAAAGTGTATCTCTTTTGGCTGAGATTTTAAATATTTATTAAAAAATTTATTTATTTTATTTAAAATTCTTCGGTTTTGGTCAAACATTAATCTTCAGGGTAAATTTTTTTTTTTATAATACACTTCCTTATAGAACCATCAAAACATTTTGCTAAATATTCCTTTTATGGTTAAATTATTATGACTTTTTATTATTATTATTTTTTTATTCTAGTTTTATTATTTTAAAATATTATATTATTTTATTATTTTGAAAAAACTCAGTTATTTTAATCTTTTTTATTAGGAATTTACCTATTGCATCTTTTATTTGTTTAAAAATGTATCTTTTTTGCTAAAATTTCAACAATTTGTTAAAAAATTATTTAATTTTTCATTTAATTTTTCGGTTTTGGTCAAAAAATAATCTTCTGTGTTAAAAATTTTTTTTTTTTTGGAAAATAAACTTCCTTATAAAAAAAGTTGAAACATTTTGTTAAATATTGGTTTTTATTGTTGAAATAAACAATTTTTAAATTAAAATTTAACGTATTTAATCCTAAAGTAATTTAAATTATGATGTTTTTTTTTCGATCGAAATAATTTGATGATGTTAAAAAATTATCTTTTTTAAAGAAAATTTATTTCCTTGGAAAACTGAAATATTTTATTCAAAGAAACGTTTTTTTTTTAAAGTTCGAATTTATTTTTGTTACTTAAAATTAAAAATATCCATTTTTGGTTAAAAATTTATCTCTCTTAGTTAAAAATTAAATTAATGATTTCTTTATTTTGTACTTTTTGGTTGCAAATTAATCTTCTTGTTTAAAAAATCACCTTTCGGTTCAAAATTCTTAATTTGTTGTTACGGTTGCATAAAAAAGCATTCTAGGATTCTTTTAGAAAATTCAAAAAACATTTTGAAGTAGAATGGAGAAGTTAAAGGAATTAAGAGAATAAGGAATGGGACAGTAAGGGAAGTGAGAAAAATTTCGGAGAGAAATAGTAAGGAAAGTGAGGACAGATTAAAGGAGGACAAGTAGTCGAAAATATGGAAAATTAAGAAGAATGAAGAGTTTAGGGAAACTGAGAGGAGGGAAGCTATGAGAACCTAGGAGTAAGAGAATGATGCTAAATAAGAATGGAGAAAGTAAGAGCAATGAGGACAGGGAAAGTAGAGTAAGAAGAAGTATGGGAGGTAAAGTGTTCCAAGGGAAGCGAAAGTACACTTAAGGGAGGGAATTAGGAAAGAGGGAGTAGGGTGTGCAATGGTATGGAAAATGTTAAAAAGTAAGGATGGAGGAAGTAAGAGAAATTAGATGAGGGAAAGTATAGAGAGAAGAAATAAGGGAAGTGAGGGGTAACCAGGAAAAGGAAAGTTGTAAGAAGAGGTTAATTAGAAAAGAGACAGTAGAAACAGTGACGGGAAACAGAAAAAAAGTCAGGGTAAATGAGAAAAGTATGGTAGGCGTGGTAAGAGGAAATAAGGGCTGTAAGAAACATGAATTATAGGAAATAAGAAAAGGTGCAGTAGTGTGTGTAATTTAAAATTAAGGAAGGAAAAGTAAAAGAAGTTAGAGGAAATAAAGGAAAGCGAAGTAAGGTAAGTGAAGGGAGTTGAGGCAGAATGAGTTGAGAAGAAGTGAGAAAAACAATTAAAAAGAATGGAAGGAAAGTGTAGGAAACGTGGAGAACGTAGGAAGAGAACTAAGTTGGAGGAGTAGACATCAAGGGAGGGAAAGAATTAAAAGCAGCGAAAATAAAGAGCTGGGAATTAAGGAATATTATAGAAAATAAGAAGGGAGGAAATACGAGAAATTAAGATATGGAAAGTAGACTATGAAGAAGAAGGGGAAGTAAAGTGTGTTAAAGGAAGAAAAAGTAGATAGAAGGAAGTAAATTAGGAAAAGTGGTAGTAGGAAGTGTAACAATTAATAAGTAGTGCAGTTTGAGTAAATTGGGAAAGGAAGGGGGGAGGTGAGGGGAAATAAGTTATTAAAAAGTAAGAGGAATTATGAGACAATAGGATAGGGGCAGTAGAGAAAGTAAGAGAAAATTAGTGAAAGGAAAGTAAAAGAAGTAAGAGGAGCTAAAGGGAAGCAATTTAAGTTAAGTAAAGGTAACTGAGGACGAATGAGTTGAGATAAAGCAGGAGAAATAATAAAAAAAGAATGAAGGAAAATTAGGGAAATGTGGAGAACTAGAGAAGTCAATGAATTTCAAGTACTAAATATCAGGGAAGGGAAATAATGTGAAATAGAGGGAACAAGGGAAAGGAAGTAGATCAAAATAACGGGAAAGAGATGATGGAATAACTGAAAGTAGAGGAAATGAAGAGTAATAGGAAATAATGGGTTGGGCAAGTGAGAGAAAATATATCAAAATAAGGCTAGAAGAAGTAGGGAAAATTAGGGGGAATAAAGAGGTAGTAATAGAAGTGAGGTGTCTACACGAAAGCGGTGATTCGCTGTCTCGAATGCTGATATTTAGAATTCAGATTAAAATTTATAATAAATTGAAAATTTAATTCTAGGAGGCACATTTAGTTCGAATGTGGATTTAGCTTACATAGATATAGTTTCCTAAACTCGATGCATAAATAGTTTCTAGAGAAGGTTCCAGTGGCTCATTGCCAATTAGAGTGTTCAGTATTGTTTCCCAACAAACTGATAGCTGTGGTGTTAATTCAGGGAAGTTTCAAATACTCTATGTTAGTACGAAGTAGTACTTAATTTAAATTCATTAACAGATTAAATTATAAAGTTTTACTTTCTTTTTGCTAATTTCCTCTTACTTAATAAAATTCACCTCTCCTTATTATTCATTACACTTCTTACTACTCCTTTCCTAATTTCCTCCGTTCTGTCTACGGGACAGAAGGGAGGAACTCAACTTTTTCTTCCCTTCGAACAGTTCATTTCCGCTCCTTCTTCTTACTCTACTTTCCCTATCTCAGTGCATCATACTTCCTCCCTTCTTATTTTTCATCATGTTCCTTAATTCCCCGCTCTTCATTTTATCTAATTTAAATTCTTCCCCTCCCCTGATTTCAACTTCTCCAAATTCATTCATTTCCCTCGTTCTCCATTTTTTCTACACTTTCCCTCCATGCTTTTTTATTATTTTTCCTACTTTCTCTCAACTCATGATATAGTCCACTTAAGTTCCCATAAGAATGAGAACCATTGAGAGGAATTTCATCTGGAATAAAAATCCCCGCTCGTGTTTATGAACTCATAAAACCCGAGC
>JAAAKG020036068.1:0-19288 GCA_010014905.2 Druon quercuslanigerum
AAAGTGCTCCAAAGTGTTTAAAAGTGCTCCAAAGTGCTTGGAAGGTATTAAAATTTCTAGAAAGTGCTTGGAAATGCTCTGGAAACTTCTTTGTTGATAACGTATCTCTTGAAGTTGAAAATTTAACTATTTGAAAAATCGTCTTTTGGTAGAATTCAGTTATTTGGTAGAAAATTTAACTATTTTCTTGAAATTGCTGTAACGAATTCAAAAGTGTTCGAAAGTGCTCGAAAGTACTTGAAAGTGGTTGAAAATGCTTGAAATTGGTTGAAAGTGCTCGCAAGTGTTTGAAAATGCTCTAAAGTGATTGGGATTGATTGAAAATTCTATAAAGTACTTGAAAATTCTCTGGAAACTTAATTGTTGAAAAATTATCTCTTTATGTTGAAACTTTAACTATTTGGTCGATTTTGGTAAAAACTGAATGTTTTTGTTTAAAAATTCATCTTTGTAAGTTACAAATTCAGTTCTTTTGTAAAAAATTTAACTATTTTCTTGAAAGTGCTTCAACGCACTCGAAAGTGTTTGAAAGCATTCGAAAGTGCTTGAAAGTGGTCGAAACTGAAATAGGTTGTAAGTGCTCGAAAGTGTTTAAAAGTGCTCTAAAGTTCTTGGAAAATTTCGAAAGTGCTTCGAAATGTTCTGGAAACTTCTTTGTTAAAAACTTAGCTCGTTAAGTTGAAAATGCACATATTTAGATACAAATTTACGTACTTTGTTGAAAAATCGTCTTTTAGTAGAAAATAAACCTTTTTGTTCAAAAATTCATCTTTGTAAGTTACAAATGCTGTTGTTTAGTAAAAAATTCAACATCAGTCATCTTACATAGTTGTAAATTCATCTCCAGTACTGAAAATAAACTTTTTTTATTCAAAAATCGTTTTTTTCGGATCAGAATTAAACAATTTTCGAGAACACACAAGCACTAAATTATTATGTCTTCGTATCGAAACTGATTTAAATTTTATTTTTTGCTATATGACATTTTGTAAATAATTATAATTTCCTATCACAAATTCTTGAAAGTCTTGAAATTCGCTTAAAATATTGCCTCTTGAATTCTGCTGATCGGACAAAGAGCCTTAAGTCTGATAAAAAATTTGCAAGTCGCTCTGGAGTGGTAGAATCATTTTGCAAAGATGATCGGCTGGGCAGTCTCGCAGAATCTATATAATCGATTCTGATTGCATTGAAGCCCGGTAGTGGTAGCGCTGATTGGTGCATTCATAAATATCCATTAGTGGACAATGTGGGTAATGATCAGGTCTACGGGCTACGCCCCGACCAAAGGAACTACGCTTACAGTAGCTTCAAAATGAGAAAAAAAGATCCCTCGAAGATCCGATTCGACTCTTTTTTTTCCAATTCTTTATTTCTTGCTTCCTTTTCACCTTCCTGTCGTTTTGCCCTCATTGGAATTCCTCTATGATGAACGCATTCGATTTCAAGCCACAATATCCAACTGGCCTTCGATCGATGATCGTATCCCAAAGTTGAACCACCAATAACAAAGTGGATTAAAAATTATTATTCTATAATTATTTAAGCAACATTTATTTTAGTTAAACTTTTTTTTAATATCAAATTATTTAAAAAATCACATTAGAAAAAAACTTTAGCTATAATTTATTTATGTTGAGGTAATACTAATGTTGTGGTGCTTATTTTGTTCTTCTATGGATTTTAGGAAAATGTTTTTGGTATGATTTTCTTTGACAAATTTTATTTTGAAATTATAGAAATTTTAATATTACTAAATATAATTTTAAAAAAAATTAAATTGTGAAGCAAGAATATGAAAATCGAAATAGCTATTGATAAATATTTTTTAATTCTCGACCTTAAAGTTGAGCTATCCCCGAAAAAATTTGGCCTAGGTAAATAGTGGCCTGGAAAAAGAAATTTTCTTTTTTTCTCATTTTCAAATAGGAAAATACAATGTTTTTATTGGTCTTGTTCCTTTTTCGAAATATATTCTGAAACCAACTTCTGTTTTTAAGAAAAAATCTACTTTTAAAAATTAATTAGTCAAATAAATAATTAATTCATAATTACGGCAAGTAGTGAAAAAATGGTATCTAAATTTTTTAATTTTTCTGAAGTGTAAAAGTTATTTAATAATTAACATGTTATTATTATTAAATACTATTAATTTCTGAATCCAAAACCTAAATAATTAGAATCCTATATATTCTTTTAATTTTCTTGAAATATATAAATCTTCCATTCACCATAAGCTTAAAAAAGCTATTTTGGAAAAAATTAAAAAAACATTTTGTAAGTGTTCAAAAATATTTTAAAGTTGGAATAAATTTCTAATTTCTTCAAAACTTCTAAAATTCCTAAATATCTTTTAATTTGATTCAAATTGCTCATAAAATGGTTCAAAATATTCCAAAATTTAAAAAATCGACCTTAAATATTCTAGAATTTTTGGACATTTTTATATGTCTTTTTAAATATTTTGAAACTTTTTTTTTTTTTTTTTAATAAATTTTGACCAAAAAATAATATTTAACATTTTTACACGAATCTTGACAAATGTTTGTTATTTTCTTAAAACATTTCAAGATTGCTAAAAATATTTGAAATTTTGCTTTAGATTTCTTGAAAACTTCCTAATAATATCTTCTAACCTGATTCAAATTTTTCTTCGAATTTTTTTAAGTACTACAAAATTAAAAATTGCTCCTATATCTTTCAGATTTTTTTCTCGAAAATTTTGGAAATCTTCTAAAATATTAAAAGAATTGAACAAGCTTTTAAAATAATTGGAAAAAATAAAAAACATTTTTTTAAATTTTCGTTTTTAGTTTGTTTATATATAAATAAGGGTTTATGAATTTTCTGCACGATCAATTTTTTATGTCACAATTTCCAAGTAAAATTAATTTCCAAAGAAAGATAAGTTGCAATCAAGAAAAATGAATTTTCATGAAATTAGTTGTATTTTTGACTGAAAAATCTATTTTCCATGCAAAATGAAATTGCTAAATTTGCAGTTTCAAAATCTAATTTTTCACAACAAAATAATAATTCTGAACTGTTTTAATTTAACTAACAAAAAAAATGTTGTAATGAAATATATCAATCCTCAATCAAAATACTAAATTTTCAATAAACTAAAGTATTTTTCTAACAAAATTTTAACTAATCACATGAATTTTTCACGACCTATTTGAATTTTAAATTTATCAAGGAAACATTTCAAACCGAGAATGAAATAGTTAGAATTTCTGACAAAAAATTAATTTTTCACAAAAAAAAACAATTTTCAGTGTGAAAGTTAAATTTTTAATAATTAGTTTAATTTTTAAACAAATAGATGAATTTTCAAATAAAAATAAGAATTTTCTACAAAAATTACAGTCTTTAAGCTATCAAATTTATTATTTAAAACACAGTTGACTTTTAAAAAAGAAAATATGAACAAAATTTTAATAAATTATACGAATTTTCAACCACCTAGTTGAATTTGCAGCTTGTAAAGGACAAATTTTACACCAGAAACGGAATAGTTGAAATTTATGAAAAAAACTAATTTTTCACACAAAAAAAGAAAATTTCAAGAAAATAGTTTAATTTTTAAGTAATTGGTTGAATTTTTAACCAAATTTGTGAATTTTCGAACAAAAATTTTAATTTTCAAAAAAATGATTTTATTTTTAACTAAAAGATCCATTTACAACAAAAGTCAAACTCCTGAATTTTTAGTTTTAAAGGATAATTTTTAATTTAGAAACTTTAATTTGTATCTAGTAAAATGTAACAAATAAGAAAATTTTGTTATAAAATAAAATATTATTTTCCTTTGAAAACGGACGAAATTTCAACAAATCACATGAATTTTCGACTCCCTAGATAAATTTTTAACTTATAAAGGACATATTTTAAACAAGAAAATGAATTAGGAATTTTTGGACAGTAAAATTAATTTTTCATCAGAAGAAACAAGTTTGTAAAAAATAGTTAAGTTTTAAAGTAAAAAGTTTAATCTTGACTCAATTTTTTTATTTTATAACAAAATAGTTGAATTTTGAAACAATAATATGAGTTTTTTATTAAAAAGTTCAGTTTTTGTGCTAAAAAGTTGAATATTTAAAAAAAAAAAACTTTTAAAGAAGAAAAGTCGATTTTTCAACAGAGAAAGTTAATTTTCAATAAAGAAAGAATAATTTTTAACAAAATAGTTGTATTTTTAACTAAAAGATCTATTTTCCAGGAAAAATGAAAGTGCTGAATTTTCACGTCCAAAAGGCAATTTTTAACAACAAAAAATTATTTCTTAATCATTTTAATACAACTAATAAAAAAATTTTGTAATGAAATATATCAATCCTCAACCAAAATGCTAAATTTTCAAGAAACTAAATTATTTTTCTAAAAAAAATGGATGAAATTTTAACTAATCACATGAATTTTCTACGACCTACTTGAATTTTAAACTTATAAATGACACATTTTAAACCAAGAATGAAATAGTTCAAATTTCCGACAAGAAAAATAAATTTTCCAAAATAATCAATCCTCAATCAAATAGGTGATTTTTCAACAAAGAAGATTAATTTTCTACACAAGTTTCAAATTTTCAACAAAATACTTCAGTTTTTAGGCTATAAAGTTAAATTTTTAAGACAACATTCGACTTTTAAACAAGAAGATAAACATTTTAAACGGAGAAAGGAATTATTCAATTAAGAAACATGATTTTTTAACGAAATATTTCAGTTTTTAACAAAAGGATAAATCTTTAAATGAAATTGAAATTCAGTTGAATGTAACAGAAAAGAAAATTTTGTAATAAATATTTTTGTCATCAACCAAAATAATTAATGTTTAAGAAACAAGATATTTGAATTTTTCGTTGAATTTGCATATTGTAAAGGGCAAATTTTATACCAAAAATGTAAAAGTTTAAATTTCTGAAAGAAATTAATTTTTCTCAAAAAAAAACAATTTTCAGAGTAAAAGTTAAATTTTTTTTTAATTAATGTAATTTTTAAACAAATGGATAAATTTTTAAATAAAATTAGGAATTTTGTGCAAAAATTACAGTTTTGAAGCCAAAAGTTTAATGTTTAAAAAACAGTTGACTTTTAAAAAAGAAAAGACGAATTTTAAACAGGGAAAATTAATTTTCAATTAAGAAAGATAAACGGAAAATGAAATTGCTTAGTTTTCAGTTTCTTCTTAGTTACATTAAACAGGTTGAAAAATAATTTTTTTGGTTAAAAATCAGCGTTTAAAACTGAAAACTTAGCAATTTCATTTTACGTTTATCTTTCTTAATTGAAAATTAATTTTCCCTGTTTACTGTCAACTGTTTTTTAAACTTTTTGGCTTAAAAGCTGTAATTTTTGCACAAAATTCCTAATTTTATTTGAAAATTTATCTATTTGTTTGAAAATTAAATTACTTATTAAAAAATTTAACTTTTACTCTGAAAATTGCTTTTTTTGAGAAAAATTAATTTTCTTTTAGAAATTTGAACTTTTACATTTTTACTATAAAATTTGCCCTTTACAAGATGAAATTTCAACGAAAAATGTAAATATCTTGTTTCTTAAACATTAATTATTTTGCTTGATGAAAAAAATATTTATTACCACATTTTCTTTTCAGTTACATTCGACTGAATTTCAATTTCATTTAAAGATTTATCCTTTTGTTAAAAACTGTAATATTTCGTTAAAAATTCATATTTCTTGATTGAATAATTCTTTCTCTGTTTAAAACGTTTTTCTTCTCGTTTAAAAGTCGATTGTTTTCTCAAAAATTTAACTTTAGAGCCTGTAAACTGAAGTATTTTGTTGAAAATTTGAAACTTGTGTAGAAAATTAATCTTCTTTGTTGAAAATTCGCCGATTTGATTGAGGGTTGATTATTTTGGAATATTAATTTTTGTTGTCGGAAATTCGAACTATTTTATTCTGGGTTAAAATGTGTCATTTATAAGTTTAAAATTCAAGGTGGTCTTTGAAAATTCATGTGATTAGTTAAAATTTCATCCATTTTTTTTAGAATTATAATTTAGTTCCTTGAAAATTCAGCGTATTTGTTGAGGATTGATATATTTCATTACAAGATTTTCTTATAAGTTACACTAAAATTATTCATAATTAATGTTTTGTTTTTAAAAATTAGCTTTTGAAACTGAAAATTTAGCAACTTCATTTTCCGCGAAAAATTGATCTTTCAGTTAAAAATACAACTATTTGGTTGAAAATTAATCTTTCTTTACTGAAAACTAACTTTCTCTGTTGAAAAATCGACTTTTTTTCTTTAAAAGTTAACTACTTTTTAAGCATTCAACTTTTAGTTTAAAAACTGAACTTTTTAATACAAAACTCATATTTTTGTTTTAAAATTCAATTATTTTGTTATAAAATAAAAATTTGGGTTAAGATTAAACTTTTTACTGTGGAACATAAATATTTTGTTGAAAATTTGGTTCTACTGCTGAAAAATTAATTTTATCGTCAAAAAATTTTAATTTCAATTTATTGTTTAAAATACGTCCTGTATAAGTTGAAAACTTAACTAGGGAGTCGAAAATTCATGTATTTTGTTGAAATTTCGTCAGTTTTGAAAGAAAAATAATATTGGTTATTAAAAATTCATTATTTTGGTTAAGTACAAAAATATTTTATTAAAACATTTTCTTTTTTGTTACATTTTACTAGTTAAAAATTAAATTTTTTAAATTAAAAATTAGCCTTTAAAACTAAAAGTTCAGGAGATTCACTTTCGTTAGAAATGGATCTTTTAGTTAAAAATACAATCATTTTTTTAAAAATTTTATATTTTTGTTTAAAAATTCACAAATTTTTTTAAAAATTCAAATAATTACTTAAAAATTCAACTTATTTCTTGAAAATTTCTTTTTTTTATGAAAAACTAATTTTGTTCAGAAATTTCAACTATTCCCTTTCTAATGTAAAATTTGTCCTTTACAAGCTGAAAATTCATCTAGGTGTTTGAAAATTCGTATTATTTACTAAAATTTCGTCCATTTTCTTTTTAGTTACATTTAGCAAGTTAAAAAAAAATTTTTTGGTTAAAAATCAGCTTTAAAAACTGAAAACTTAGCTATTTAATTTTCCGTTTATCTTTCCTAAATGAAAATGAACTTTCCCTGTTGAAAATTCGTCTTCTCTTTTTTATAAGTCAACTCTTTTTTAAACAATAAACTTTTTTACTTAGAAACTTTAGTTTTTGTAGAAAATTCTTATTTTCATTTGAAAATTCATCTATTTGTTTAAAAATCAAACTAATTATTAAAAATTTAACTTTCGCACTGAAAATTGTTTTTTTTTGTGAAAAATTAATTTTTTGTCAGAAATTTAACTATTTCATTCTTGGCTTAAAATTTTTCCTTGATAAGTTTAAAATTTAAATAGGTCATCAATAATTCATGTGATTAGTTGAACTTTCATCCATTTTTTTAGAAAAATAATTTAGTTTATTAAAAACTCAGCATTTTGATTGAGGATTGATATATTTCATTACAACATTTTTTTGTTAGTTACATTAAAACAGTTCAGAATTAAATATTTTGTTTTTAAAAATTAGCTTTTAAAACTGCAAATTTAGCAACTTTATTTTACGTGAAAAATAGATTTTTCAGTTAAAAATACAACTGTTTTGTTGAAAATTAATTTTCAATGATTGAAAATTATCCTTCTCTGGAAATTAATTTTACTCGAAAATCTTGATATGAAAAATTGATCGTGCAGAAAATTCATAAATCTTTATTTCTATATAAAAACCTGAAAACAATAACTAAATTAATATTTACGATGTGCCGCAACTAATCAGATGTTCGACAACAGTTTGTTAAATATTTTCCAGAATATTTATTAAAAATTTATTTTTTATTTTCATATAGTATTCTGAAAATAAAACGACTTCGAAAACATTCTTGTTAGTGTACTCAGTGAAGCGTCTTTAAATTTTAAAACAAATTACTTTGGAATTGGATAGCTTAATCCTCCTTATTTACAAGTTGCAATATTTCCCGGCTAATTTGTTTAGTGCACTTGGTACACATATTTCTCATCGAGTATGGGAACGCATTCTAAGAGACATTCAGCGTCCATCTATATATCTATAATTCTATAAGATTATTCTGATATATGTCCGGGATACCCGTTATGGCATCCGGTATACAGGGGGTGTCAAGTTATAGGTTACACGAGTTACACGCAAAGCGCGGAATACTTACACGAATATCTCGGCCGTGTACTGTCACGGTTTGCTACCAACTTTATAGCCAATTCGTTTTATACGTTATTTCCCATGAAGCGGTCGTTAAGGCAGGACATACCAGCCTTCTATGCCGGCCGAGATAATCGCGTGGAATTTCCACCCTGAAAATTATTATCATTTTCATTCCATAATTATAGATTCGGAAATTGACCCTTATAAACAGTAAACCAATTTTCCACTTTAGTAAAAAATGCTAAAAAAGAGGAATGATAGAATGTTTAAATTTGAAAAGGAAGGACAAGTGAAAACGGACTTATCCTTGTGTCGCTCCGTGATACCAGACCACTGTGTCACCTCTCGGGCATCAAGAATTAATTTTTATACAACTTTATTCACATTTTATAAGAGGCAGTTGTTATACTTTTTATGAGAAATCGTGGATTCTTTCAGAGTGGGAGAAAAGTTCAAATTGTTCTATACTGATAAAACATTAGCAAAATTAAAATAAATAATTTTAATGTGTTCCCTAAGGTTTTACATTTTTCTTGCACCTTCTTCCCTATTTCTTTAGACATCCTTACACACTTACTTGGTGGTGGAAGGGGTACCTACAGTTAAAGGTGGGTTCCGAACCACCAAGAGCAACAACTTGAAGTACTTGGAAAACCTTTTTCTCTAGAGGTAACGTTACTACAAAAAAGAAATGGATTATCAACCAAGAAGATAAATTTTTTTCAAAAAGACGAATTTGTAAGAAAGTTTATAAATTTTTAACCAAATAGTTGAACTTTCCTCTGAAAAAGACCAATTTCCAACATCAAAGATTAATTTCACGCTAAAAAAGATAGTTTTTCGAACAGGAATTTTTATCAAACGAGTTAAATTTTCAATAAAAATTCTTCAGTTGAATTTTCTACCAAGAAAGATGAATTTTTAACCAAAAAGATGAATTTTCAACAAAAGTGACGAATTTTCCAAAAAAGAAGAATTTTCCGTCCAGACAGAAAAATTATTTCAATCAAAGTGTTCAGTTTTACAGAATAAAAAGCAAATTTTTTGCAAAACAGTTCAATTTTGAACCAGGGAATACGATTTTTTTTTAAATTTATTGTGAAATAAAAAGTCCAATTTTTAACTAAAAAAGATTAACTTTTAACCAAAAATGTAATAGTTAAATTTCGAATGACAAAATTTTTGTTAAACAAAAAAATGATTTTTTATCTAAACATTTAAATAGTAACCAAAAAGATGATGTTTCAACCAAGAATATAAATTTTCATCAAAAAAGACGAATTTTTAACAAAATAACTGATTTTTAAACTAATAGTTGAATGTTCAACTAAAAAAGATTTTTTTTATCCAAGAAGGTTTATTTTATACTTAAAAATATAAAGATGCTACAGCAAATAGAATAGTTAAATTTTCGGGTGAAAAGTTCATTTTTAACCAAAGATATGAATTTTTAAAATAAAAAGACGAATTTTCAGCACAGAAAGCTTTTTAGTTAACAAAAGAATTTTCAAGCTAAAACGGCGAATTTTCTACAAAAAAGTTGTATTTTCTATCAAAAAGAATCATTTTTTTAAAAAATTTTTTAGAATTTGGAACAAAATTATACAATTTTTGACCAAAAAAGAAAAATCGTCAACAAAAGATATGATACTAGACTTATCGACAAAAACTAATTATCTTTCAACAAAAAATAGTTGTATTTTTAAAAGGAGAAAGAGGACCTTTTTACCAAAAGAGATGATTTTTCAAACCAAAATGAGGAATTTAAAACAAAAGAGTTCAATTTTCCAACCAAAAAGATTTTTCAGTTAAAAATAAAAAATACAAATTTATGCAAACTAGAATTCTCAAACTAAAAAAGAGAATTTTCTACAAAAAAATGAATGTTTAACCTAATAATATAAATCTGTAACAAAAAACTGAATTTTCTACTAAATTGTTCGATGTTCAACGAAAAAGATAAATTTTTAACGAAAAATGAAATATTTAAATGTCAATGAAAAAAATGGTTGTTTAGCAACAAAAATTAAATTAAAAAAATAATGTATATATTCAGCTGAAAAAATTACATTTCAAACTGGAATTAGCAATCTTCAACCAAAAAAATGGAATTTTTAACAAAAAAGTTCAACTTTCAGCAAAGTGGTGGGTTTTTCTAATAAAAAATTAAGTTTTATCTAAATAATTAAATTTCAACCTAATAGTTGGATTTTTAATGAAATAGTTGGATTTTTAAACAGAGGAAAGAAATTTCTACCAACAAATATTTTTGAATCTTGGGGAGAAAAGCTTCAAATAAATTTTGGAATGTTTAAGCCAAAAAGACAACCTCTTTACAAAACAGTTAAATGTTATTCTAAAAATAATCATTTTTTGAAAACATTATTTAGTTTTCAATAAAATAATTAAATTTTTAATAGAATAAAATAATTTTTAACAGAAAAAGATTAATTCTCAACTAACTATAAAGTTATGAATCTGTAACTGGAATAACCAAAATTTAAGTTAAAAAATTATTTAAAAGAAAAACGAATATTCAAACCTGGAAATTATTATTTTCTTTCCAAATGTGTTTGTAAATGTTTATTTAGTTCCTTATCCCACTTCTGGAAGATGTACAACTTCCTAGGATCAACTAGGAATGTTTTATAATAATTTTAATTTCTTGTTGGGAGAAAAATATTAATTTTCCTACATCAGGCTATAAATCTGTATAGCTCTGTAAAGGTTTTTTTTTATAACAACGAAAATTCCACAATTGCTACTCATAAAAATTCATAACAAAAAATAGGTATTGAGTATTGAATCATTTTGTGCTTATTTTTCTGATAATTTCGATCCAATTTCGGGATTCAACAGATTAACTAGGAAGGTAAAACGCTAATGGAGAAAGTCTCTAATGAGAGAATTTGCAAAAAATGTGGTGACGAGTAAACGCTGTTTAACAAGAGCGAAAGAAATTTGTTTTGATAGTTTAGTCATGTTGAGAGAATGAAGGAAAAAGGATATGAGTAAAGTTCCCCAGTTTGTAAACAATTCCTTACGAATGTATGCGGTAAAACGCTGATGGTCAAAGTCAGTAATGACAGGATTCTCAAAAAATGTGGTGATGAGTAAACGCTGTTGAACAAGAGAGAAAGAATTTTTTTTAGATAGTTTTGTCATGTTAAGAGAATGGCAGGAAGAGGATAGGAGTAAAGTTACGCGGTTATCATGCAATTCCTTCCACATGCATGCGGTAAGACGCTAGTGGACTAAATCAGTAATAAAATAATTCTCAATGAGTGTAGTGAGGAGTGAACGCTGTATAATAAGAGCGAAAAAAAATTGTTCAGATAGTTCGAGCATGTTGAGAAATTGAAGAGAAAAGGATATGAGTAAAGTGAAGCGGTTTGCTTGCAATTTCTTGGGAAAGCTTGCAGAAAAAACGATAATGGACAAGTCAGTACTGAGATGATTCTCAAATAATGTGTTGCCTAGTAAACACTGTTTAAAAAGAGAAAAAGAATTTTCTTTAGCTAGTTTGATCATGTTAAGAGAATGAAGGGCAAAAGATTAGAATAAAGTTACGCGGTTCTTAAGGAATTTCTGTGGTATTTATGCTGTAAAACGCTTATAATAAAAATCATTAAAAAAAGGATTCTCAAAGAATGTGTTGTCCAGTAAACGCTGTTTAACAAGAGTAGAAGAAATGTGTTCAGATACTTTCATCATGTTGAGAGAATGAAGGGAAAAGGATAGAAGAATAGTTACGTGTTTGGCATGCTATTCCTTCGCAAAGCATGTGGTAAAACGCTAATGAACAAAATCAGTAACGAAAGAGTTCTCAAAGAATGTTGTTTCAAGTAAACGGTATTCAATAAGAATAAAAGAAATTTATTCAGATAGTTTGGTAATGTTAAAAGAATGAAGGTGGAAGCTTGCAAGAAAATGTGTATAGGCGTAAAAAAGATAAAGTTGTAGGAAAGGAAAGTGTGGAGAAAAATATTCTATAACAAATTTTTACTGAAGAGTGTCAGCGAAGTAAAAGGCACCTAAAAGGAATGATCTTACTAATGGGCCCACCTGGAAAGCTTTGTTACGTAAATATCATTAGAGTAAAGATTATAGATTTTAGTACGAGATTATCAATCAGCTTTTGTATGTGTAAACTGTGACGTTGATAACTTTATAAAGCTCTAGATTCATCCTAACTTCATACCTTCTTCTGTACATCCTTACTTCCTTTTACCATATAAATTCATCAATCCCCGGTGGTAATCCGGCTAAAAAGTGAATTAAAACGTCTATCTTATGATGAACAAAGAAATATTCTTCGAACAGTAGTAACGAAGATTTATTGGTCCCGAAAATTCCTTTCAACTCTTCTTTATTCTTGAGGCGTACTTGAGGTGAACTTCTTTTTTTAATTGATGGCCAATGGGACGTGGGCATTTCTCTTAGGAAGCTTCGATCCGACCAATGACAATACGGATCAGAGTTTCTTATGGCAGAGACATCATCAGGATGAAGAACGACTCAGTGGTGTCCACCTAAGGTTACTAATGATCTTGCGGGCAACGTAGAATACATATGGAGCGGGCAGTCTGAATTAAAATCGCTCCTCGCTATATACCCTGCTACCCTTCTCTTTTCCTATGATTAATGGAGAGTTCACACTCAGAATGCACACACAGGATAATTAAGGGAATATATTCTAGCCTCCGAGTGTTCTGCTTCGAATCTTGTAACGGGTGATTTTTAAATATCCTTCGATAATTTTTTAATAAGAATGATCAATATTCTCTCGACGATTTATAGACCATTTCTGTTTCGGAATTCTTATACTTTTCTATCCACCTGTGTCCGGTAAGGAGAAAAATTAGAGGCTTGGAAAGAGAGAACGGATTCCGTTCTCTATCTCATCGCGCTTTCGGCGAGCAGTAGTGAGGAATGGTAGTAGCCTGACAGTAGTCAGAAGGGGGGACAGCGCGCAGTAAACGGGACGAAAGAGAAAACGGATTCCGTTCTCTATCTCGTCGCGTTTTCGGCGAGCAGTAGCCAGGAGTGATAGTATCCTGGAATTAGCAAGGAGTTAGGATAACGCAACGAAAACGGGGCGAAAAATAAAATGGATTTCATTCTCTCTATCGTCGCGGTTTCGGCGAGGAGTAGTCAGGAGTAATAGTAGCCTGGAAGTAGCAAGGAGTGTGGATGATGCGACGAAAGAGGAAACGGATTACGTTCTCTCTTTCGTCGCGTTTTCGGCGAGCAGTAGTCAGGAGTCATAGTAGGCTGACAGTAGCAAGAAGGGGGGACAGCGCGCTCTTAACGGGATGAAAGAGGAAGCGGATTCCGTTCTTTCTTTCGTCCCGTTTTCGGCGAGCAGTAGTGAGGAATAGTAGTAGGCTGACAGTAGTCAGAAGGGGAGACGACGCGCAGAAAACGGAACGAAAGAGAAAACGGATTCCGTTCTCTCTTTCGACGGGTTTTCGGCGAGCAGTAGTCAGGAGTGATAGTAGCCTGGAAGTAGCAAGGAGTGGAAATGACGCGACGAAAGAGAAAATGGATTCCGTTCTCTATCTCATCGCGCTTTCGGCGAGAAGTAGTGAGGAATGGTAGTAGCCTGACAGTAGTCAGAAGGGGGGATAGCGCGCAGTAAACGGGACGGAAGAGAAAATGGATTCCGTCCTCTCTTTCGTCGCGTTTTCGGCGAGCAGTAGTCAGGAGTGATAGTAGCCTGGAAGTAGCAAGGAGTAGAGATGAAACGACGAAAGGGAAAACGGATTCCTTTCTCTCTTTCGTCGCGTTTTTGGCGAGCAGTAGTGAGGAGTAGTAGTAGCCTAACAGTAGCTAGAACGGAGGACGACGCGCAGAAAACGGGACGAAAGAGAAAACGGATTCCGTTCTCTCTTTCGACGGGTTTTCGGCGAGCAGTAGTCAGGAGTCATAGTAGCCTGACAGTAGCAAGAAGGGGGGACAGCGCGCTCTTAACGGGATGAAAGAGGAAGCGGATTCCGTTATTTTTTTTGTCCCGTTTTCGGCGAGCAGTAGTGAGGAATAGTAGTAGCCTGACAGTAGTCAGAAGGGGAGACGACGCGCAGAAAACGGGGCGAAAGAGAAAATGGATTCCGTCCTCTCTTTCGTCGCGTTTCCGGCGAGCAGTAGTCAGGAGTGATAGTAGCCTGGAAGTAGCAAGGAGTGGAAATGACGCGACGAAAGAGAAAATGGATTCCGTTCTCTATCTCATCGCGCTTTCGGCGAGAAGTAGTGAGGAATGGTAGTAGCCTGACAGTAGTCAGAAGGAGGGATAGCGCGCAGTAAACGGGACGAAAGGGAAAACGGATTCCTTTCTCTCTTTCGTCGCGTTTTCGGCGAGCAGTAGTGACGAATAGTAGTAGCCTGACAGTAGTCAGAAGGGGAGACGACGCGCAGAAAACGGAACGAAAGAGAAAACGGATTCCGTTCTCTCTTTCGACGGGTTTTCGGCGAGCAGTAGTCAGGAGTGATAGTAGCCTGGAAGTAGCAAGGAGTGGAAATGACGCAACGAAAGAGAAAATGGATTCCGTTCTCTGTTTCGTTGCGTTTTCGGCGAGCAGTAGTCAGGAATGGTAGTAGCCTGGCTACTGCACGAGCGCTCGTTCGGTTCTGCTTTCCAAATCTTCAATTTAGGTCCCAAAATAAAGAACTGATATAACTTTTTGGTGCTCAGAGTGCTGATCATTTTGAACAAAGGTTGGGAATTTTTCGAAAGATGAATTGCTCTGCAGCTGTATTTTTTTAAATTCTTCTGTTCTTAAAATTCTATCATTTTTGTAAAATGTTCAACCGTTTCGTTAAAATTTAGGTATTTATTAAAAATATTTCTTTTTGGTACAAAAAGTTCATTTATTGCGTGTGGAAATTTGATCTGTTTTGGTTTAAAAAAAAAGCATCATTGAAAATTATTTGGCTTTGCTTAAGGATTTTAATATTATGTTGAAAGTTCTTTTTTGTTGTTAAAATATCAATTATTTAGTTTAAATTTAAACTTTTTTTTTTAAATTAAATTCTTTTTTGGTCGAATTTTCCTTTATTTAGTTAAAAATTAATCTTTTTTAATTGAAAATTTAATTTTCGTAGAAATTTCGTCCTTTGGTCTTCAAAATTTAATCATTTGGTAGAAAATTAAACAATTTTTTTGAAAATTGACTTTTTTCTTAAAAATTCATATTTTGGATTGAAAATTGCACCATTTCCTTGAAAATAATATATAATAATAACAGTAATTTGTCTTTTTCGCTTTAAAATTCAATAGCTTAATAGAAAACTAAAGTATTTGGTTAAACATTAAAATTTTTGCTCTTAGTGTATACTTTTTGTTAACAATTCAACCATTTGGTTTGAAATTAAAGTACATTTTAAAAAATTTAACTATTTAGTAGGGAATTAACTTTTTTGAATCGTTTTGGCTTCCAATTTCAATAATTCAATAGAAAATTAAACTATTTCGTTCAAAATTAACTTTTTTCTTTAAAAATCATACTTTTGGGTAAAAATTCCTCTATTCTGTTGAAAAATAAACTATTCATGAGAAAACTAACTTTTGTGTGAAAAAATAATATGTGTTGTTTGAAAATTGAACTGTCTTATGGATAATTCGTCTTTTTGGCTTCAAAATTCGACACCTTTATGGAAAATTAATATGTTTTGATGAAAATTCGTCTTCATTCAGAATTAATTTTTATTCAAATTTACCTCTTTGGTTAAAACTTTTTTTTTTTGTTAAAATTGAATATCTTTTTTTCAAAATAATGTTTTTATCCTAAACTTTAAAATTCCCTTTTTTGCTGGACTTTTTATGATTTAAAACATTAACTACCTGTTTAAATTTTATTTATTTTTATTTATATTCGTCTTGTTGATTAGAACATTAATCTTGTCTGTCGAAAATTCATTTTTTTTGGTAAGGGATTCAACTATTGGGTAACAATTTTTTCTTGTATTAAATTCGCTTGGCTAAAAATGATTTTTTTATTGTTAATTAATTTTTAAACCCAAAAGTTGATGTTTCCATTTTTGGTTTATAAAATACATTTTTAGGCTGAAAATTCAACTATTTGTTTGAAAATTTATGTTTATTGATTGAAAATTCATCTAGTTAGTTGACGGTTCAACCATTTTGTAAAAGAAAATTCGCATTTTTAAAAATAAAAATTCATCTTTCTTGGTTAAAAATTATATTTTTGTTAAAAATTTGTCTTTTTAATTTAACAATCTAACCATTTGTTTCAAAATGCACATTTGTAGATTAAAAATTGAATTTTTTATAAAAGTCATCTTTGGCCAAAAATTTAATTATTTTGTTTAAAATTCGTCTTATGGTCTAGAAAATTTAACTATTTTGTTAGAAATGTAATATATTACGACTTAGAATCTTAGGTATTTATAAAATTAGGCATTTCCTAAAACGTATGGCGAGATACGGTTGCGACTTTCAGCTCGGAATGTTGCGGAAGAGCCGCAGTGCGCGAGTGCTCTGTCGAGTATACTGCGCAATATTATGCATTCCAATTGGAAACAGCTCAGACGGCCCTTTCTGTTTACTTTTCGAGGGTGCCGATTTAGTAGCAAGGTCCCTGATGACTCTCTCAATTCTGACTGCCAGAAAGTTACAACCCGTTCTTTGATCCGGGCCCTCAATTTTAATCAAATTCAAGGAAATATTTTGAAAACCTAAATTCTTAATAGTGGTTGAACTGGAAATGGTTCCGTGTGGATTATTCCTTCAGGTCTCTATTCAAATAGATTTCTCTTCATCCGGCAGACCAATTCTTTCCTGACGTCACCCGTTGGAGCCCAACTGGTACCAGCACATGCAGCGAACTTTAAGATCCGTCACATCACGCAGCTTTGAGAGAGGGTGTTCTAATCATTAATTCAGGGATAAGATGCAGACAAACGATGATTTTATAACGTCCAGAACCAAAACCCGTGTCGCAGGGTTTCCACCTGAACGAGGGTGAACAAAGCCTATGATCCAAGGAAGATACAGAAAGACCGATGTACAATAGAGTGATCCAAAAATGAATTGAATTTTTTTTCCGAATTGGTATGTATATCGTCCGGAAGTGGGTTCGATCCCAGACAAAAATAAATTCATCGTTTTTTTTTTAATGTTATGTAGAGTAGCACAAGCCCCAGAATGTTTAAAACACGTATTTTTCATAAGAAAAAAATACATTTGTTTGAATTCTATTTAGAATCGTCCATATTAGGTGAATAGAGTTCAAAATAATTTTTTTTCACAATCAGCGATAGAATGCGAATGAAATATTAGTTTTTAAATTTCACTTCTACAAGTCTATTTTATAGGGTCCCAAAAAAACCCCATTAGTAAAAAAATGGGTTTTGTGAGCTTTTGAAAAAGAAGAATGAATTGTTTAAACAAGTGATTATTATTTTTAGAAATTTTCTTTTAAAATAGTGTTAGAAAGTCGCGATTTTTCAAAAAAATATTCACTTTTTGTACACTTTTCACTTAGAGGTGTAATAATTATTGCAAGTTTGCTTTTTTCTGAAATCCTTAATTTTGCATTTAATTTTCGCGCATGAATAAATAATAAGTCAATCTCAATAAAAATAATTTTTAACTGCATTGTATTTCAACGAAATAGTTGAAATAATAACCAAAAAAGATTTTTAGGTCAAGAAAGAAAAAAATTTAGACCAAACTATTGAATTTTTTACTGAACAAGATGGCGCTCTATCAAAAGTATTTAATTTAAAAAAAAAAACAAGTCATTTTTTAAAGAAAATTTGAAAATTTTCAACCAAATAATAAAAATTCTAACCAAAAATGATCATCTTAATTTATTAACTAATTTTATTGATTAATTATAATATTTATTTTATTCATTTTTAAATTTAGATAAATAAAAAGTATGATAAAAGATGTTTCAACCAAAAAGAATCAATTCTATTGCCAAAAAAGGATTTTTCTTTAAAAGAGTTGCATTTTCAGCTGGAAAATATAAATTTTCCACAGAAAAGTTAATTTGCAACTAAAACATTTTAATAAAAGATGCCTTTATTCACATCATATAAAAATTATATAACTGATCCGCATTTTAATTTGAGATTATGAACTCTACGATTGAAGGAAGAAATAAAAATAAGGAACTGGTAACATATAAGCAGTGACTCATTACTTTTTAAATAAAATTTAGGTTAAATTTTGAACTAATTAAAAATCATGCATTTTCAACTTACAATTTTTTTCTGGAAAATACCCGAGAAATTCTATCAATAATATAATAGGTTACACTTTACTATGTAATATTATAATGCGTATCATGTACTTACGTGAAAGAGAAAGCAGGCTAAACTGAGATAAGACATAAAACGACGATTTTCAGCAGAAGTTTACTAAAACACAAGAATTATTCTTCATAGAATTTGAAAAATATAAAAGCCTTTGGTTAAGATTTTAATTTCGATTTTTATGTTATGGGCTGTACGAATATCGAAACAGAAATTTTGAAAGAAAAGTAACAAAATTTGAAACAAATACTTTATTATAGAAACAAATTACTTTGTTTTTTATGGTTTTTTGAACAAGCAAAATATTACATTTTCAACTTACCATTGTTTACATGGTTTCCTCAGTTTTGACCTTTGGTTGATATTATATATAGTTTCCGGTTTATAAGGTCCAAGAATGAGAGATATTTTTATGATAATTCCGAATCACAAATTAGATCAAATTTTAGAAACCTTTAACTCTTTTGATTCAAACATTAAATTTATTTATGAAAATGAGCAAAATTACAAAATTAATGGAACGATTCTTACTAATTGGTATCATAAAAAGACTTGGTCTGGTAGATACTTACATCTTTTTATCCCAACATCCTTGGTCACAAATGAAAAGGAATGATTTTTGGCCTTATAGATACAGCGATCAAACTATCCTCATATTATTTTAGACCACAAAATATTAAATTATTACAAAAAATTTTAATCGATAACAACTACCCCTTAAATATCATTAACAGATTAATTAAAATCAGGGTCAACAACATTTACAATCAATTTTTTAATAAAAAAA
>JAAAKG020036079.1:0-19286 GCA_010014905.2 Druon quercuslanigerum
AAAAGCGACACAAGAGATGAGAAGAATTAAAAGACAAAAGTAGCTTAACCAAAAAATATTTACAAGTTTGTTATAAAATCTGATTATAAAAATATATTAAAAGTAAAAAAAGAAACTTTTTGAAAGTAGGACACAAGAGAAAATAATAGGGGAATGTCGTTAGAGTTGGGCCACTTTTTCATTATTCTCTGTGTCTTTTTAACAAATTTGAACATTCCTAAATATTTTTTTTTTAATCGGAAGTTCAAATCCTTATCTGTAACATATATTTATGAAAACTTGCTGCGATATCGGGGAAAAAAGTTATGGACGAATCAAAAAAAAAAAGTATTCAGTGTTAGGCCATTGCAGTCAGAGTTGGGTCACCACCGAAATTACATGAAATATGTACTGAAACCAGTTTTTATGGAATGGTATGCAACATTTTATTTTTTTTATACATTTTGACATATTCACGATGAAAAACTCAGAAAAATAATTTCATCTTATTCTTAATTTTGACATAAAAAATAACTTTGGTTATTTATTTATTTTTAGGTCGTACAAGAAGACTTTCATTTATAGAATTTATTCTAGTGTTCAAAGGTTTGAAAAACATGAAATAAAGCATTTTTTTATCTGTAATTCAAATTTTCATATTCTTCGTTATTGCAAAATGGTTATTTACCTTATTTACTTATTTTTTACTCATGAAATGAGACTTATTTCTACAATTTATTATTCTAATGTTTAACTGTGCGAAAAACATGCTAAGAAATAATATTTTACTGTTAGAAAATTAAAATGATGTGGCCCAACTCTGAGTACACGAGTGACCTAACTTTAACAACATTCGTGTTTTTTGATCGCAACTTACTACAGCCGGAGAGGTTAAGGAATTAAAATTTCCTTTTGGAAACTTGTTAATGGTTGGCCAAGCAATGTTATTATATACTTACTTCAATTTCGGCATGGTTTTTCCCGAGTTCTGGGCACTTTTTTCGAGTTTTGTAAAACTTTCAACACTATCAAAAACAAGACGATGGCCTCAAACTTTTTGGAAATAATTTCTGCTACTGTCAATGCTTTTAAAAGTTAGCCGTCATCGAGACGAATAGTTCCATGCATTTGCACCGATGGCAGCACTTGTTATATACCAAATACAGCAGTGGCAAAGATTGGTAGTGGCCCAACTCTGATAGTGGCCCAACTCTAACAACAATCCCCTATTTTATTTAACAACATTCTTTGCCTAAATTACATCTCCTTTGAATGTAAACAAACTAAATTTATGAAAAAAGAACAGAAGTTACAGAAAATTTTTTAATAATAATTTTTATTGTGATAGAATGCGCATTTTTTAATGATAGAAAGAATATAGTAATATAATTTTGTTTCAATACTAATATATATATATGTTATGAAGGGTAATAATATAAATTTATTAAAAAGATATACATTTTTGAGTGTGGTCAAGAATAAAATTGAATGCAAAATAAGAAACAAATATTAAAATATTCATGAAAAATAAAACTGGTACATTATTTTCCAATATCTGAATAAGCGCAGTATCAACCCGAGGGGCGAACCAATCTCGAGCGCGAAGCGCTAGAAAAATATAACATCGAGCGCGCGACGCGAGAACCAACAGTCGCGCGCTCTTTTGCGGGGCCAGTTGAATTGGTTTAACAACTTAATATTCTCGAGCATGTCCGTTTAAATATCCGAAAATAAAATTTTAAGAGAACCTTTAAAATAAATTAATGTTATCAAAAATATCGAGCGCAACAAGAAAATAGACATTAATGTGTCCAGTTTAATAAGTAGGCCTTTTTATCAGAAAAATTTGTCTCGTGACGGTATTAATGTGTAGAGTTTAATGTGTAGAGTTTTAATGTGGAGAGTTTATTTGTGTAGACTTTAATGTTCGAGCTTACAATTTTCGAATTTAACGTGTAGAGTTAAATGTATAGGGTTTTTGTGTGGAGACTTTAATGTGCAAAAGAAATCATCGAAACTTAAATGGGTAGACTTAAGTGTGAAGACTCGACGTTTTCGATTAATGTGTAGAGTTCATATAATGTGTAGATTCGATATGTGTAGTATCGGCCGGGCCCCGAAAAAATTTAAGCTTTAAAAGATATATAATAGCACTGACGGTGTTTAAATTCATTATAAGATATTTTTACCATCCCTTAAGCAATCAAGAAAGTAAATCAATATTTCGTAAAAAGTAAAATTAAAGGGGATGTTTTGATTATAATATTTGGTTCAAAACTCACTTTGGAATAAGTATTTAAAACATCCCTCAGAGCAAAAAATCATTGAATTTTTTAAAGGTTAATTTAACATCCCTTAAAAATTCAAGAAAAGTAAGAAACATTCCCTAAGAAATACAAAAAAGGGAATTTTTGTTGTTACAGAATTTATTTGTGGGTTTGCTTTAAGATTCCTTACAGATTTATACAAGGAAGTTAAAATTTCTTATCAAACAAGTAATCAAATCGAATTTTTCAAGTTAGCGAAAAGTGTTAGTAATATTTTTCTAGTCCAAACAAGTTCTGTAGAGCATGCAAGTCCAAAGAAAAGGAAGTGTATTTACCTAAATTCCAGACAGATTACTCGTTTCTGTGAAGCATGACGGTGCGAGACTTATTTTCGAACACTACTATTTATATCATGAAAATGGCAATTTTTAGATTTTGGATTTTTTTTAGATTGCAGTTTCTTTCGCTTATATTTAATTTGGCTACATCATTACAAATATGGCCCTATTGGATTATAGACTTGATTTTTTGAAATGGGCTGTATTTGCAATCGGCAATGGACGAAACACGAAACCCGCTGATTTCTGACAACTAATGTCTTATATCAGGAGATTTTCGAAATAAATGTCAGCAAAAAAATTTGGTGTCATACATCATCGAAAATTACCCACTTAATCGAATGCATTTGAACCCACGACAAGCAGAAAGAGTGATTTTATAGAAGTAGAATTTTATCATTGATGCATTACCACAAGATATTGTGACTTTTTTCAATTTGTGCCAGCTATTTTACAATGTTTCGTAATTTTAACAGCGTAAAATTAAATAAACAGAGAACTAGCAATATATTAATATTTTTAACTAATCATGGCTAAAAATAGTGTTTTAAAAAAAAATTTTATATCACGGAAAAGTTGAAAGCCTAACATTATTTCAGTCCTTGAATCGTAAAATAGTCAAATTTTATCAATAAAAAATTAAATAGGAAAAAAATCAACACTTCATTTTACAACAGTCAATTTATCAAAATATTTATCATTACTTGAAAGGTAGCATAGCATAAGAAATCAACCAACATTTGGCCAAAAATGAGATTATTAAATAGAAATTCTAAATAATTCCAATACATATCCTCATGAAAAGATTTTTTTATATAAGTTATTTTTTCGATTATGCCAAAAAATTTTTGAAAAACCATTACTAAAATATAATTAAGTTTTGTGTTTACATTTTGTATTAAGAACTTGTAACATGGATTAGTTAACGGAGGTTCGGAAGATTCAAGATCATGATTCCAGATCAGGTGACTAAGCTCCTTGAAAAGATTTACAATGCTACGTTAATATTATTTCAATTAGGCTGAAAATCTTACAAAATCATCTTTTTTCAAATTTTTTCACTTGTCACGTTTCCCATTGTTTGATGCTTTTTTTAAAGTAAAGTTAAATATATTCAGCTCTAAATGATTTTAAAATTTTCTCGAAAGAATTGTTAGCTTTGCACTATCAAAACCCTAAAATAAATTCAAATATTCCCCTACCAGGGAATGTTTCTTTCATTTATTGGAATGTTTAAGGGCTGCTAAAACACCCTTTTAATAAATCTAACGACTCTTCCCGCAGGATATACTTCTTACAATTCTTATCAAGTAATTTACAACACTAATAATATACTCATGAAATCTACCATGATTTTGGTTATTAAAAAATTCGCATTTTCTGGCTTAAATCTTAGAGGTATATTAAGCAATTCCTTAAAATAATTTTAACGACTTTATGTAGCAAAATGTGTGTCCAACGTTCTTTCTTAATGGATTTCCAATCCCAATATTATAAAGCGAAAAATTCTATGTTATTAAGGGTTGTTAGAAAATATCGATTTTCTTGCTTAGATGTAACTAGAACGTTAGGAAAACCACTAAAAAAATTTCAACGACTACATTTAATTGAATAAAGTTTCACACGTTTATTATGAATAGATTTTCGTCCCCAATAGTACAATAAAAAATTTTCTTGTGCTTCCATGTTAGGATATGATTCCCACGCTTAACTTGAATTGATTTCCAACTGCAATAAAAAAATAAAAAGTCTTACGTGATTTTGGTTGCTAGCAAATGTTTGTTTTCTTTTTTGAATCTAACAGGGTTGTTGAAACAACCCTCAGAATAAATTAAACAACTTTTTCTGCTAGGATGTTTCCGACATTTACTGTGAATGGATTTTCACCTTCAATAGTACAATTAAAAAATATCCCGTGAATCATGGACTTTTAGAAATGCCGATTTTCTTGATTTATTATTTTGGTGATGTTCAAATAACCCTTAGAACTAATTCAACCACATTCCCCGATAATTTATGCTTCTTCAAAATATTGGTAGTGATTTTCGACCATAAAAGTATAACTTAAAATGTTTTGTAACTTTTCTTTTTAGACAATGTCGGTTTTCTAGCATGGAGTCTTAATGGATGTTAAGACAAAATTTAAAATAAATTTGAAAAACTTGCCCCGGTAGGGTATGTTTTTCAAGTTTAATGTGAATTGATTAGAGTATCTAGATTTCCTTCTTAAATAGTTAAAGGATGTCAAGATATCCCTTAAAATAAATTCCAACACTTTTCCTAGTAGGATACGCTTTCTGAAATTATTTGAAAGTGAGTTCTCGTTTCAATAGTTAAATCATAAAATATCTTGTTATTTTTGTTTTTTGGAAATTTTGGATGTGAATAATAAACGTGGTCAAAAATATAAAGTTGAAAAGGAAAAACCATAGCTGATTTCTATATTTTTCAATTAAATTTTTGTAAACCTCTTTGGAAGTAAATTCAGTGAATTACATTTTTATTTAAATTTAATTCATTTGATTCAAAAATAATGACGACTTAGAACTGAATTAATTGAAATTAAGTTAAATTAAAATTAAAATTAACATGTTTTATGATAATATGGTGGCACACGACCATTCTATTCCAATGTTGCTCATTTTCGATTGTGATGTATAAATTTGATCTAGTTCGACTCTAAAATTGTCAGGGATAGTCAATAAAGTTTTTTTATTTTATGGCTATAAAAATAAGTCTAACATAATACTTTCTTGTCTCAACTACATTACATCACCTAAAAGTAGATAATTTCTTTTCGTCGTATTGTAATAAATATTTGTAACATTTTCTAGCAGTAATAGTTAAAACAGCAGGAATCTTTTAATTTTTAAAATTTCTGCGAAAACTTATTGAACCTTTCTGTGGTGAACTTTGGAAAAAAATTTATTTAATAATAGTGTATTCAAATTCAATAAATTCAGCTAAAATCAATTTTCTAATTAATTATTTATTAAAATTTTCTTTTGCAATTTGAAGAGATTCTTATATTTTGAAACAGCAAAGGCAAACTGTATCAAAAAGAATATGTCGACCTACAATTTTTCCTATGCTGCTAGTTTGTTAAATAGTAAATAGTAAACGAAGGTCGTCTATTTTCTACTATTAAAAAATGCTTTACGAGAAGCTTTATTGCCTCTTGTGTCTGTATTGTCTTTTTCTTAAAATAATTTTTGAAAAAAATCATAAATATTTCTTTTTTAAAAAAATTATTTAAAGAGAATATTCAGAAAAATGTAATATTTGAAAAGATATAAACAATTTCAACGAAAAATGTGGAAGAATTTAACGCAATTTTGCAGAAAAAAAGTGCAGGGAAAAGGCAATAATTTTAAAAGATAATTAAAAGTTCACAAGATTTAAAAGTTGTTTAGATCATTTGAAATTTGATAATATTTGAAAATATTAAAAAATATATTTAATGTTTGAAAGATTTCACGTGAAAATTTGGAATGTGTGGTTGAAAAGTATTCTATTTTGATCAAGGATTAAACTATCTTGTTAAATATTCTATTATACTTTTTAGTTTGAAAATATTAATTTGTTTAAAATTGTTTTGATTTCTTGAGTCATATTTTTTTTCATTTAAAATTCAACCTTGTGTTTAAAGATAACAAGATTTATGATAACTACATACTATAATTATTTTTTGACAATTTGTCTTTTTTATCACAAAATGAATCTATTTGTTTCAAAAATCATCTGGTCGATTAAAAAAATTAATGAAATTAATGAAAATTTTCAAATTTAAGAATTAAACAATTTTCTCTAATCCATTTGTCGGCTTATTCAAAGAATGATTGAATGATGAGAAGTTAATGCATGCGATCAATCTTGTATTTTTATCTTTGTCAAAATTTGTATTCCACGGTAAACATTCTTAACGAATACTCAGCAATCATGCAATATTTATTCATGTTTTGTAAATTAGCTTTAGAGATATTTTTACATTTTTACGTATATTTTAAAATTTTGAAGGTTCAATAAGTTTTTTCCAGGTTTTACTTGCAACCCCCTTGCCATTTTTGCAATTTATAATGTATGAAGAGTATATCAAGTTTTTTGCACTCTTTCGAAATTCATACAAATTTTTCAAAACAAAAAAATATGACAACGGTATTTTGGATTTTTGAAACAAAGAAAAAAAATGCTCGAAATTCAGAACTTTTTTCCTGAAATTTTGATGAATAATATGCATTGATATATTCTGCTAACAATGAATGTTCTATTTTGTATTTTTTTTTACAATCAGAAGAAAAAAATTATTTTCAGAATACATTTTTGTTTATATCAGTGATTCCAAAAACGCCGAGATTTGATGAAATTTCCGAAACACAATTTTCATATGAAACAGATTTTTAAGATAGAATAAAATAAACGTAGGAAACTTAATCTTTTAAAGCAAGTCGTTAAATTTTTGTAATGGTTGTTTCAACATCCCTCAAAAATTCAAGCGAGGAAATCGAAATTTTGTGACAACCCAAAATAATAAAAAGTTTTTAAATTTTACTATTTTAATGGGCAACTACATGAAAAGAAATGTGGAAAACAACTTTTAGCAGAAAGGGTTCGAACCGGGAAATCGACATTTCTTATCAACTTAAACCACAGGAGTTTTTTATTTTAATAACGGCATTGTAAATTATATCAATTTAAACTATATAAAGATATGCTAGCATGGAATGTGTTTTAATTGATTATATGTTTTTCAAAAGTAATTCGACATTTATCAAAAAGAAAAATCAAAAGGGTTGTTTTGATTATACTATTGGTGACGGAAATTACCTTAAAATGAGTATATGAAATATCCCCTAGCAGGAAAAATATAATTTATAAAATTTAAATTTAAATTTATAATATAATTCAACATCCCTTAAAAATTCTAGAAAAGTAGGCGAGATTTGCTAAGAACCAAAATCAACGGACGTTTTTTTATTATACTTTTCAGTTCGGGAATAATTTTAGAATTATTGTAGAAAACATATGCATTCAAACAAGGAAGCTGGCATTTCTTAAAATCCAAATAATCCAATCGAATTTCTCACGTTATCGAAAAATGTTAGTCAGATTTTTCTAGCGCAAACAAGTTTTATAGATTATGTACGTCCTAAGAAAACCAATGTCAGCGGAAATTTTTCTAAATTTTTTAGTGAAACTCCTTGATCCGAAAATCACTTAAAAAATTAAACAATTTTAAACAGCTAAGAACTCAGCCTATTGTGTATAAATTTTCTAAATAACATATCAGCAAAGGAAATCGTTTTAGTATATTATAAAAAACGACTCATCTGACTAAATGTCTTTAAACATATGTTAGGGTGTCACTTTTAACCCTCAACAGCCACAAAAAATAAATTTACTGAAACAGATTTTCATGATTGTTGCATTGCCACAATATATTGGGACTTCAAAAATAATTATGATTTTTATTGCAAGAATGTTCCCGCAATTTCGGGAACATTCTTATCGCGCGCGACTCGCAGGTTTGAACGCGCCGAGGGCGCGCGTCTGTTGATTCTCGCGCTTTGCGTTCGGATATTTATTATTTGCATTTGAAATGCTTAAGCAAAACTTTATCAAAAAGATCTTTTATAGATCGCAGTGTTTATATGTGTCTTAATATTATCGATTAACTACTTTATTAAGTACTAAGTATAAATAAAAATCTGCAATGCTTTTTTTATACATTTTTCTCTTTCTCACATTGTTCAAACATTATAATTTCCATTTTAATTATGAGAATGTAATAAATTATCACAAATCCTTATTGCTTTTTTAGTATACAATTTTTTTCCATCAATTTGTTTTCGCACGTTTTATCGCTTTTCAACAAATTTTCATTTTTAATTCCATTTTTATGAATATAAACAAAACTACGCGTCCTATCAAAAAGTGATTCTGAACAAATTTGAAGCTGTTTTCAGGTACACCATTTTTTTCGTATTTTGTGTCTTTTTTCCACAAATATTTATTTTGTATTTTTAATGTTATTCGCACGAATAAAAGAAAAACTATGTGTTCCATGATAAAGTGATTATTAAAAAATATTAACTACAAAATAGAATTGTTAATTTTTCAATATTTTTTGTGCGTAAAATTTGTAAATCTAAACAGAATGGTCCCAAAAATTTAGAAAATTTTTTAACTTTTTGCATTTTCATGAAAAATGTCTGGTTAGTGAATTCGTCCTTTATTTTAGGACCCAAAAAGAGTTTGCCAAAGATCTATTTGATCCGTTCATTTTTTAGAGAGTTATCGTGTTTGCACACGGACGTAAACTGTCAAATTTCGGACAATTCTAATGCTTTCTCAAGTATAAATGTTGAAAATATGAAAAAATGCAAAGCCCTACGTATTTGACTGCACTCCCCAAGGATTTTCTTGAATCTTTAGATTTCAATTGGAATAATATAAGAAATCACCAAATTTATAATAATTTGTGATCATACATTTTTCCATATAGCCCCTCTGAATCAGGGCAAATCACATAAGTAATAACTAGTTTCAGGTGCTAACAAAAAGTTACATAAAAGGGTTAAAAATATAATTTTACGCAAACGTGCCTGCTAATATACGAAATTTCGTAACTTGAACCACGTGCAATGAAAGAATACAGATTACCAGCAATATCTTTTCAAGTAAATGATTTATAAAAAAAAGTGTTAAAATAAGAAAATTTCAGTCGCAAAAAGTGGGTCGTTTAAAATTTATTGAGTGTTTGAAGAATAAAATATTCCAGTTTTAGCAACACAATAATAAGGTAGTAAAAAATTTACAAGTTTACTTTACTAAAGTCAATTTGTACATATATTTATCATTCCTTGAAAGGTAGCATAGCAAATCGAATCAACCTACATTTTGACGAAAATGAGATAATTACCAAAAAAAGTCTAAATAATTCGAATACACATGCTTACTAAAGGAATTTTGTGTAACTTGTTTTTTCGATTAGACCAAAAAAATTCGAAGAACTTTCAGCTTCGATAAAGATGGAAATCATACGCAATCGTATAATATTAAACTTTTTCACTAGTCACGTTAATATGATATGTGCAGCCCAAACTAATTTAACGAAATAATTGTAGGGTTTCCACTACCGAACCGGTAAAATAAATTTAAAATTAAAACTAAAATAAAATATATGGTTAGAAAAAAATAAAAATAATTGTACAGACAAAAAATTTTCTGCTATTTTGGTTGTTAGAACATGCATATTAGCAATAATGTTTTTCTATTTTATAGCTATAAAAATAAGTCTTAAACACAATTTAATTGTCTCTAATGCATTTTATCGCCTAAGAGTAAATAATTTTTTTTTAATAGTATAATAACGTTTGGAATACAGGTGATTCTTTTGAAACGACAATTTTACAGGAAACAACATAAAAAAATATTGATACTTTAAAACTTCTGATTCGTATTTTTCTTTAAATAATGTAACACAATAATCTTGAGGTCACACTAAAACCACCTCTTCTGCCAGAAAGGCATAAACATATTCTATTTGTTATCTTCATTTATTCAAGAATAAGCTAAATATTAAACTTTAACAATTTTCTGAAGTTTCAAAACTCTGCAAATTTTGCAGAATTATAAAAAAACTGTTAAAAAAAATGTATGATAATTATTTGAATTTAAAGCGCTGTGAATTTTTGTCAAATTCTCAAGAAAATTAAAAATATTTTTTTAAAATTTGAAAAACTTTCTTAAAATATAAAGTTTGCAACTTCATATTTTTTGGTAGAAATTTAATGCCCTCTGTTCAAAATTCAAAAAAGATTTTCTATTTTGGCTGAGGATTCAACTATTTTGTAGAAAATTTGTCTTTTGGATTTGAAAAATCCACAACCTGTTTGAAATTTTTTTTCCCTGCTGACTCAAAATTTTTTTTCATAACACACGCATCGAAAGTTGCCTCTTGAGCGGCTCGAAAGTTTTTGTTTTAACCCTAGACTATTTTATTTTCAATTCAAATGTGTATTTGAAAATGCATCTATTTTGATTAAGAAATTAACTACATTGTTGAAAATTGGTCTTTTTTAATTGAATTACAACTTTTTTCAATAAATATAGAATATTCTTAAGTTGAAATATCGACTATTACATTTCTTGAGAAACATTTATCTTTTTTGTCTAAATTTTTAACGATGTAGTTAAAACTTAATTTGTTTTTGTTAAAAATTTTCTTATTAGTTGTAAATTCATCATTTACTTCGCTAGAAAATTAATTTAATTATTTCCAAATTCATCTTTTCAATTAAAAAATTATTCTATTTCAGTAAACGATTTAAGGATTTGATTAAAATCAATTATTGATTTATTCAAAGAATGATTAACTGTTAGGAGATTAATGCACCTGATGAATCTGGTATTTTTATTTTTTTTTTTTTTGAAATTTTCATTCGACGGTAAACATTTTTCACGATTACTCAGCAATCACGCTATATTTATTTGCCTTCTGGGTCCAGATTTAAAGCACAAAATATTAGCTTGATTAGGAAAATTTTTAAACCTTTTAGTACATATTTACTGGATTTTGCCATAAGTTGAACGTTAATTTCAAAAAGACGATTTTGCTGTAAAAACAATATTAACTTTCTTTACTCATAAGATTTTTTTATCGGCCAAATCACTTATTTTTATTTTGAAATTCATTTGTCAGTGAATAACAATACCTTATATGTTAAAAAAAGGTAAAAAACAGCGATTTTAATTATAATAATTGATAAATACCATGATAGTTATTAGCATGCGTTATTGAATGTTCATTTTTTTGGTAATTATATTATTTTTGCGATGAGAAGAAGTGATTATGCCGATAAGAAAAATGTTTAATGGTGAAAAACATAGGAATTTCTTGGACAAAGATATTATTCTTTAGAGGAAAAGAAATGATTTACAGAAAAACTTAACTTTGCAATCCCAAATTTAAAATCTATTCCTTTACTTAAAAAATATTTTCTTAAAAAATGAGTCAATATCTGACTTAAAGATGCTCCTAAGAAAGATTTGAGTATCCCTAAAACGTAATATTTTTTAACCAAAAATATATTATAGAGAAAATGCAAAAATGAAATTGAAAAAACTATATTGCTATACTAGTATTACTAGTTCTAGACTTCAAAATCCTAAATATTATTGAATTTAATTTTTCTCCTTTCTTTTACAATCTAGAAAATATTATTTGTTTGCTTATATTTTTTTGTTACGTTGACAATACATACCTGTGCGCTACTGTATCAATTATTACATTTTTGGTTGAAAATTCATTTTTTTTTAAATTCAAGTAATGGTTAAAAATTGAACTAGTTTTTTAAAAATTTATTTTTTTGGTTGAAGATTTATTATTTTACTTCATAATTAAGGATTTAATTTTTTGTTGAAAATCTGCTCCTTTCGGTAAAAATGTCATCCATTTTTGTTTATTAAAATGCAGTTAGGTAAAAAATCATATTTTTTGATTTAAGATTGATCTAATATTTTAAAAATTAATCTTCTTCGTTTTATAGTTAAACTATTTGATTGAAAACTCATCTTTTTTGAATGAGTTCAATTGCTTTTAACTTAAAATTAAAATCGTTTTGGTTCAAAAATAAATTTTGTATTGAAATTTGGTTTCGACACACCCAAAATGTCTTACAAAATGCTTTTGATTCTCTCGAAAATATTAGGGAAACAACATTTATACAACCTTATAAACAAGTAAACTTAAAAGATAAATGGTTATAAGAAATTCTCATTTTGTATTAAAAATTATTTTCCGCCTTAAATCGAAAATCTTTATGAGTAAACACAATTTAATTAAGCAGATTAATTAATAATTTAATTGCTTATAATTTTTAAACAATGTTAATCATAATTCGCTCACTACAGTGCTGAAAATATTGAATGTGTCATTCAAAAAGGTCTAAAGTTTTGAAATGTTTATCATGTTGAAAGATTGAAATCTTTTTTCTATTTTCTGCTTCCATTTTACGAAAATATTTTTTTTTAGCTATTCGCAGTGAACTAGAGTTGCTACTGCATTACACAAAAAAGGCAAATAATTTCGTTATTGTTTAATTAGATTTATATTAACAAATTTTGAAAACATATAAATCATTGTTATACTTTTCTCTGGAACAAAGACTTTGTTATCTAATATGTACCAAGGTAGCTCTTTAAAAATACTCACCTACTGAACATTATAAATAATTAACAACTGGCTCTGTTATAAATAATTTAATTTAACAAAAAGAAAACTTTTAAATTCAGTGTAAATAAATTAAATTTTTTATTTTTTATGTATTAAAATAGCTTATTCGTTATTAGTAATTCTAAAGTATAAAATTTCTTTTTTAACGAAAAAGATTCGTTGCCCTCTAATAAGTAAAGAATTAGATTCTTAGAAATTATAAATTTCAGAAAATTATTTATTATTAAAATATTAAAAAATTTTTTAAATTATTAATGACCTATTTCTGTCAAATTTAAACAATTTTTCTGGATGCTAGTTTGTCCGAGAAACCATTTCGATACTATTTGCTAAATTAAATTATTTTTTACTAATGCTAAAAGTCATGTGTTTACAATAATTTATTGTTTAGTAAGGTTGATGTGCTACTTTGATACGGAAAAGATTAAAAATAATTTTTTTCTAAAAAAAATAGAAGAATATTCTATTTCTTAGTTTATGTTTATAATAAATGTGATTCTTAACTTTTTACAATACGTTGCAGCAATACAAGTCTGATATGCTATTACAGTGCATATAAGGTTAACTTAAATTATTTACAAAAAAGATAATCGTCACGTGTTCACAATATTAAATAATTTGTCAAATCCGCTGAGCTATTCCGATACATATTAGATAGGAAATAATTTTTTCCTGCCAAAAAGTAATGAAAATTCTATTTTTTCACATCAGTTACTAAGAAAAAACTAAGTTTCAAGTGTTAACAAAATTTGCAAATAAATTTTAAGTTTCAAGAATTTTTTTAAGTTGAGGAAGTCATTTAAATTATTATGATAGATGTGCATAAGATGAGAAATATTTATTTTCCTGAATAATTAAAAAAGATTTCCTATTTACTGACTTGAATTATTTATAACAAACTAAATTTTTAAGGTTTAACCAATTTTGTGAATATTACTATGCCTGTAAAGCTAGTTCTATATGTATTGAAAGTTCAAGAATTTTTTTGCAAAAAAAGGATGAAAATGTTTTATTTTTTTATTTAAATTATAATTAACAAAGCTGGATGTTAAATCTTGACAATATTCTGCAATTTAGTAAGGCTAGTAAGTTACTTTAATCTATACAAAATAAAAAAAAATTGACGAAAAAAGAAGGAAAATGATTTATATGTTCTAAAAATTTTCATATAATAATAAAATTGCAAATTTACAAATTATTACCCTGATTTGGATGCTAAAGTTACAATAAAATTTGATTGCAAAAATATCTAAAAGGAAACCTTTCGATGGGTCCCACTCCTATCTTTTCCAAATTTATATATATTGTAGAGCATCAAAAACTAAGTGTGACGGTTTTCTTTTTAACTGCGGAAAAACTTTTCTAAGGGGGAAAGCAGACCTTAAAATTCATCTCCAAAAATTAGTTTGGGCTATCTAAACGTAAACCAATAATTTATTTTCTTTCAAATCAATTGCATTTTATTTTCCTTTGAATGTCAAATATGTACAGAGTACTGTGACCATTAGAGGATGCTACCCCTATGTTTTAGGGAGCAATATCTGATTTTTTCAGACTTTTCGTTAGAAAAATTGATTTTTTTATTAAATCTGCAAAAAACCTATACATTCTTAAAGTTAGGAGGAAATTGATGTGGAATTATTTCAAAATTTTCGTAAAAAAAGTTTTTCGTGGGTAAACTACCCCTGTATTCCATTTATTAAATTATTTACTAAAAGAAACAATTTCGTCCTATTTTTTTAATACAATGGTGAGAAACTTTGAGTGCAGGCTTAAATATTCCGATTTCATGCAAAAAAATTTGTGTTGCGTCTTTTTCTCATTTACTACTTCGTAGGCCAAAGGGGTGAAAACAACCCCTAAATTTCACTAGAAAATAAGCGATATTTCCTGAGAACCAAAATAACGAGAAAATTTTTTATTTTGCTTTTATGGTCGGTAATTCCTGTGCAAATAATTTGAAAAACATATTCTAGTATATAAAATTTCTAAATTTATTTTAAGAGTGTCTTTCACATTTCTTACAGATTCAAACAAGGAAATCGAAATTTCTTAACAACCAAATAATCGAATTGAATTTATCACGCTATCAAGAAGCACTTGTCAGATTTCTATAATTCAAACATAAGATTTTTTATTCATCAGAAAAAATAAAATAATATCTGCGATATAAATATGAACGATATTAGCAACTATTTTGCAGACATATTATTAATAGTGTTTTTTTATGACGCTTAAGCATAGTGCACTTAAAAATCTGAAAGTACTAAAAAACGAGCCCGACATCGCACGCACATACTGAGTATTTACCAAACGCCTAACGCCCCAACCGATTCAGTCCAAAATCTTTTTAAATCTGAAAAAATTATTTAAATAAGTACTTTTCTTACATTTCTTGTGTCGCTAAATATTTGAAACCATTTTTGAAGAGCTTAATATAAATTTAATCTGTTTTTTAGAAATATTTTAGGTTATACGCTTTACAAGAACTTGAGGCTAGATATTTAAATTTGATCCTGTGTTATTTGTCACTCAAACGAAAATTAATAAAAAGTTGTTCAGCATCTTAATTAATCCAATTAATTCTAAAAATACGAATATTTAGTTTAAGATTTAACCTAATAAGCATGAGCAAATAAATTGATGTTAACAATGACGGTACTAGTTTCATAACCAATTGTCTAGTCATCCCAAAATTCGAAATAAGTAGACAATTATTCTTCATACATTTGGCTGTACTTATTGTCCAACAAATACGATAAAAAAATTAAAAAGTAAACATTTTCCGAAAAAAATAAATGATTTTTGCTCCTATAGCAATCCGTAAATTAAATCAAAATCATTCAATATATATTTCAATATATTTTTCAATTTTTTTATTTCATTTATATTATTAGTTGTTAGCAATAGAAAATATTTTATTCTTACATTTTGTGGTGATTCTCAAATACCTACATGACTGTTCAATACACACACTTTTATTAATTATTAATAAAAATATTGATAATAACTTAGTAACAGACAATATTTATTAATTTTCCGTGATAAATATTCTTCTCATTCAAATTTTTAGCATTTTCAGTTAGAAGAAAATATATTTCTGTGATTGAGCTTTGCAAAGAAGTATTTTGTTTATATATAAATAATTAAAGACAGTTATGTTGAATCTTGAATATAATATTTTTTTAAATGATTGTGCATTCAGTCATTAAGATGACCAATTGGTTAAATTAACCTGAGAAACAAATAATTTTTACTTTATTTTCATGAATTTCGAACATTTTAGGCTAAAAAGATTCAATTCAGGGTCAGTATTGAAGGGAGGCTAATGGAAATAAATGGAATAAAACAATATTTTATGTACAAATTTAAAATTTATATAAAAACAGTCTTTGTCCCAATAAAAGATAACTTTTTCACAGAATACTGGAATTTTCAACGAAAAAATTAAATTTTTGATGAAAAAGTGTAATTGACATTTAAACCAAAAAATGAAATTTTACTTAAAAATATATATTTTTAAATACAAAATGACGACTTTTATTCACAGAAATAAATTTTTAACAAAAAATCTTAATTTTAGGAAAAAAACCTAATTTTCAACATAATATTTAAGTTTTCAATTACACAGAGAAACCTTTATTAGAATTTTTTTCAAGAATTAGCTTAACTCTCACATACACCGTGAAATTTTCAATTAAAAAATATCAAGTTCAACCAAAATTCTACTAAATAAAACGAAATAGTTAAATATTCAAGAAAAAGATGAATTTCCAACCGTAAGGATAAAATGTCTTTAAAAACGAAATTCGTCAGAAAATAGAAAGGTTAAATATGTAGTCACTACAATTAATTTTTAATAAAAAAATCAAATTTTCAACCAAAGTAGTAACATTTCAACCAAAAATATTATTATGCTATCATATATTATATTGTTATTATTATTATTATTATATTATTATTATATTCGAATTTTTAATAAACTTTTCAAACAAAAAGGTTAACATTCAACCGAAAGGACAAGTTTTTAAAAATATACGAATTTGAAATAAAACATAAATTTTCATCAAAAAAATTTTCATCAAAGAAAAAAATTTCAATGAATTAGTTAAATTTTTATCCGAAAGCATGAATTTTCTACAAAAAAGATTACTTGCCTATAAAAAAATTTGGTTAAATTTTTAGTTTAAAAGATTATTTCTTACATTAAAAAAAGTAACTTTCAACAATATAAATAAATTTCCAACAACAAATATTGCAAAGAAATAAAATTTTGGAAAAAAATAGATAAATTTATGGCAAAAAAATAGAATAAATTAATTTTCAGTTGAAGAAATAAGTTTTTAGGTTAATTAATTTTTAATGAAATAGATCAATTTTTAACGAAACAAATGAATTTCAAAGAAAAAGAATAAATAACTATAAAAAATTGTGACAACAAATTTTATTTTAATCTTTACTTAAAAATATGAATTTTCAATAAAATATTTCACTTTTAGCAAAAAAAATAGATTTTCAACCAACAAGATTAATTTTCTACCAAAAATTAATAGTTTTTAACAACACTTAGAGAAAAAGTTCTCTTGAAACTAAAGCATCGTTCTCTTGCCTGTTTTGTTTTCAACGAAGTGAATATATTTTTCACACAAATAGAAATATTTAGCTACGATATTAGGAAAATGCATGAATTCTCAATAAAATATTTTTACATTTAATGAAATTTTAAATCTTTAATAGTTGAATTTTCAACGAAAAAATTGAATTGGACACCATAAAAGCCAAGGCTTTAACAAAATAGAGACATTCAAAAACAAATAGTAGAATTTTTAAGTTTAGAGGATTGATGGTCAAACAAACACAAAATACTGAATAAAAAAGAATAAATTTCTACTAGAAAAAATAATGTTTAGTAAAATACATGAGTTTTCAACCAAATAGTTGCAGTTTCAACTGAATAAGATAAAATTTTAACCGAACATAGTATAGTTAAATTTGCGGTTTCTTAAATAGTTTTTTTTAATTGAAAAAATAGGTACATTTTAAGAAAAAAAAAAGAAAGTTTTTAATATAATGATCATTTTGTAGTCGAACATTGAAAAATACGAAAAAGACGAATCCACCAAAATTGGGCATCGAAAAAATATCTACAATTTTTTGATTATTAACTTTTTATGACAAACAGAACTTACTAGAATTCAGACTTTTCTTGATTTTTTAATCTCATAAGTTATTTTTATGCGAATAAGATGGAAATCACACATTTTCTGAGAAAAGCCAATGGCAGTTTAAAAAAGGCAGGGTATTTTATTGGTCAGAGAGAAGCCAGAAATTTAAAAGAACATTTTTTTATAAGGTCTTTAAATATTTTTGGCCAGGAAATTTGAAAAATTGGTTAGGAACAATTAAAATATTTTTTTAATGAAGATTTGCGGTAATCCTGATATAACATTCATGTTAGTAATTAGATTGTTTAAAATTTTTACAATTTTCTTAAAATGCCATCCTTTTTGCTTAAAAATTTACTTTATGCTTCAAATTTACATTTTCGTACTAAAAAGTCACCTAAAATCTTTTTTGGATATAAATTAAGCTATTTTTTTGTTTAAAACTCCTATATTGATGTTGAAAGGTCAAACTGAAATTCATCTGTTGTATGTATAGTACAAAATTAATGTATTTGTCAGAAATTATTCTTTTTTGGTAGAATAATAATCTTCTGGGTTTAAATTTAATTTGTTTTCTTGAAAATTAGATTCTTTTCTTGAAAAGTAATTTTATTAACTAACAATTAATTTATCTTTCTTGTTAAAAATTTAAATATTGAATTCCATGGATTCCGTGAATTCCATGTACACCTTGAATTCCATGAATTTCGTGAATTGCATGAATTTCGTCAAATCCATGAATTCCGTGATTTCGATGAACTCCGTGTACTCAATAAATTCCATGAATTCCATCATTTCCGTGAATTCCATCAAATCGATGATTTCCGTAAATTCCGCAAATCCACCGAATTCCGCGATTTCAGTGAATATCTTGAATTCCGTGGATTTAACGATTTAGAACATTTATAATACATTCATTGCCAACATTTTTAACAGTGTGGGTTTTGATCTTCACTATACCAGGGGATGTTAGTTGAAGTTTGTCGGTTTTTTCAATAAAGAAAAGACTTAATCCTCAAGGAAATCTCAAAAAAATTTTCTTTAAAGTATTGTCCATTGGATTCTACATATTTTGCCTATCTTTCAGACAAATCATGGATATTATTCCAAAAAACCTTTTTCTCTTTCGAGGCAAACCATTCGACGAGCCATTGTTCGACTTCTTCAAAATTGGCAAAACGCTGCTCTGCGAGTGAGTGTCCCATCGATGCGAAAGGTGATAGTCGGGCGCACATTGGGGACAGAATGTTCAAAACCACCTACAGGTCGCAAATCTTAACCAAATCAAACAAAATTGGGCTCA
>JAAAKG020036090.1:0-19286 GCA_010014905.2 Druon quercuslanigerum
AACGACTAATTAACGGCAAATTATCCACCTAATAAAAATTTGGTATGCGATGGGTGCTTAGCTAACTTGATACTCATTCCGAAAGCTTAACGAAGGACCCTTGAGTATCGGCTACTCTATTGAAATGGCCTCTCTGCTTCTTATTTATGATCAAATTATTATTTTAATTTCAGCCTCTCTGCTTGTTATTTATGATCGTATTCTTATTGCATTTTCGTAAAGGACATTCTAAAGCCTTCAGACCATTTAAACGACCTACCTGGACTTTCTATCGGTAGGGCAGTGTTATATTTTATTCAATCTCACAGTTTCTACACCACAAAACAAGTAAAAGCATAAAGAAGTTAGGAAGCTTATCAATTTTAGGAAGCTGGTTTTGTGCTGAAAGTGAAGTAAGCAGTTCAGGAATACTTTTCTGCTTCTGGGTGAGGTTATTATAAGAATACATTTTTTTAGTTTCAAGTTAGTTTTTTAGTTATTTATTAATAAACCGCCTTCTAAATGTTTACATGACTTCGATTCCTTACAATCTTTCCGTCTATATATTTTTTTTATAAAATCTTATTCTTACTATTTACAGTTATTTACAAATATTTACATGCAATCGTATAATTAATAAACGTTAATTTTTTCAGCCTGCTGTACTTAAATAATTGACTTGCTTACACTTCTATTTTTACAGAATTTCCTTACAACTAACTCTTTAAAAACTAACATCCATCCAGACATTATCTCTAAACCGACCTTGCCTTCCTCGCTTCGCATCGCCTCGCACACATGTCGCTACTTTCTCGCTTTGCCTCGCATTGCCAGCCTCTGCCTCCGCAGCTAATCCCTAATCCTTATCTACTATTTACAATATGTACAATTTTCTTACATCTACTTCCTCTCCTATATACAATCTTTCCTTCTCCATTCCTCTCCCTCCTTTGTTCTCTTCTTCTCCATATTATCCAACATCCCTTTCACTCATGCAACTGACCTTTTGTCCCGCCTTTCATGCAACAATACCTCCATGCTTATCCCACTCCTTGCCACCTCTTCACACTCCTCTAACCAGTGCTCCATTTTTGCATCCCCCTTACCGAACAATTCACATATCCTCTTCTCTCCAGAAAGCCAGAACCTATTATAACTATCCATGCATGCTCCTGACTTCCTTGCTCCCTTTCTTACACAAATATTGCGCTCTCTCGCTTGGCATAATCCACACACTGTTCCCGTTAAACCTTGACTCTTATTCTCACATTCCTTGCTTCCTTCTCTCTCTCCATGCTGTTTCTTTTAACCAACTCATATACCCTCATTCCTTCCCGATGCATTCTTCTCACTTCATCTATCTACAATCCATTCGTTTTAAAATACCTTTCCCTTTCCGCCTTCATCCTCACACCCCGACGTCTGTTCTCCTTCTCCCACCAATACTCCCTAACCAGCTTACTTCCCCTCTCTTCTAAAAATTTCTCCTCATATTTACACGCTCGGATCTTAGTTATAATCCCTAAACTCGTTCTTCATGTCTCCCTTCTGACAATATAGTTCGGTGTATTCCTTGCTAACCCCAGTGTCCACTTTACATACCTCTCCTGTATCCTATTTGCCTCCTCACTTACCTTCAACCCCACACCTCCAGTCCGTAAAATAAGATACTCATCACTAGCGAATCTAACAATTTCCTTCTTCTTACAAAATCATCTGCAAACAACCTCTTTCCCAGCCCCACACTTGTCTCATCCCCACATTTACCCTTTCTCACTCTCTCTTCTATATGATTATCCACTTCCCCATTCCTCCGAAACAGGAAGCCCAGGTACACAAACTCTTCCACCTCCTGTTATGAAGGCTTTTCCCTTCCACTTCCACTCCTTTCCCTTATCTCTGCCCACCTCCTTTCCTGAACACCATAAGCTTCGACTTATCCGCATTCAACTCTAACCTATTTTTGTCCAAGGATCTTCTCAACCTTTTCATCATTTCCTATAAGCCTCTTCGCTCTTTGTTAGCAGCACTATGTCATCTGCATATGCGAGTGACCATATCCTTATTCCTCCTATCACTTCGACCGTTAGCTTACTTTCCATATCTGCGATTGAAATTGCAAACAGCGTTGGGCTAGCGGGCACCCTTGCCTCAATCCCCTATCCATCCAGAAACCCTCGGAGATTTACTCTTCTCCTCTCACCCTATCATTCGTCTTGTCATATACCTCCCTTACTCTCTCGATCAGGCCTCTCTCCAGTCGACTCTCTTCCATTGCCTCCCACAACCTCTCCCTATCTGCCGAAGGGAACGCGCCTTTTAGATCTACAAAAAGCGCGTACACTTTGGCACCCTTTTTAGCTAGTTCTCTGTCCACCACGTGCTGCAGAACGTAAATATTGTCAGTAGTACTCCTTCCCTCCCTAAAGCCCGCCTGCGTCTCGGGCATTATGCCTTTCCCCTCAACGTCCTTCCGCAGCCTATCTGCCCACACCATCGCGTATATTTTGCACGCCGTATTTATTAGCGCAATTTCTCTATAATTTTCCTGCCTCTCCCTTTCCGTTCTTCTAATCCCTTCATTTCTCTTCCGTTTGTCTGATCATTGAAATGAATCTTTAAAGAATTCCCTCCGTTCGTCAACCCCTATCTTCTCTTATCCGCACCCTACGTTTCCTACACCTATTAATTATCATACACACGTCCCCTTCTATCTTAACATTTCTTAATTCCTCTTCCAGCTCTTTCCTTTTCCTGCTCTTTCTTTTTACACATTACCCCAAACTCCTTCCTCATTTCTACGTACTCCTCCCTTTTCGCAGTTCCTTCCTTCCACTTCATGTACTTCTTTTTCACCTTTCTCGTGATCCTTTTACATTCCCTATCCCACTAAAGCTTCACTATTCCTTTCTTCTTCTGTCTAAATACCTTTTTTTGCACACACCCTTTTACTTTATCTTTCAGATCCTCCCATATCTCTTCATCGACTCTACCTTAAAGCTTACGTTTCCCAAGTGCTCCGGATACTTCTCTATTGCTTCGCTCGTCCATGACACCCTCTCTCCTACCAAACCTTCTTCCCCACCTTGCCTTCCGCTAACCTCCCCCTTTATCCACGAACTTAATGGCTGATGGTCCGATTCCCATTCCTTTCTCTCTATCCACGTCTCTATCAATCCCACCTCATCAAATTTCTGGATATACCTACAGATATCCTCATCTTTCTTCTTTAGCCCTGCTACGTTCCAGTGGAGCACCTTTAACACTCCTCCGCCCTGCTTTACTCCCACACCTCTACTTTTCAAGAAACAAATTCCTCTGCACTTCCTTCAAAACCACCTTCTCTTCGTCCCATACCCACATTTCGTCCTCTATTTTTATTTTCCGATACCCTACCTCCGCCGCTCTCCCTTCACCCCTCTCCTTCCTAGTCAAATCTTGATAGATGAAAACCTTCTTGTCCTTTATCCTGTTTTTGTTACGCATTACCCCCAATTTTGCTTCACAGCTCTCCAATTCCACAACCGCCACTTCATTCTCCTTTCTCCCCTCCATCCTAACTTTCCCTACCTTACCTTTAACGCACCTTATACTCTGTAGCAGCGCTTCCACCCCCTTCCTCTCTTTCCCGCTCTTTAGCTTTAATCCTTTTATCACAATTTTATTTCTCCTATCGGCCTTCTCTCTTCTCTACATCCTTAACTCCATTGCCCTTATCCTTTACCTATCCGCTATCTCCTGCTTTTCATTCCTACTCTCTCCCACTTTCTCTTCTATAATATTCTCCATTTTTTATTTCTCCATCCTCTCCCAAATACCTTGCTTCTCGCACTCCCACCTTCTCAAGTCTTTTTTCCGCCCTTTCCTTCCACTCCCTAATCTCTTCTTCCATCTGCTTCATTCAAACATCTTTCTCCTTCTGTACCGACGCCACTTTTCTCTGCAATCCTTTCTCCCTCAGCTCTTTTACCTACAGTTCCCTTTTCTCATCACTTGCCTTCAGGTCCTCCCTCATCCCTTCTATCTGCTCCATCGCCCCCTTACTGCCTCCCTCAACCCTCTGGCCTCGCCTATTAGCACCCCGAGAGCCTCCTTCTCCGTCTGCCCCTTCATTTTTATGGGGGGGGGGGGGTAGACCTACGTGTCCATACGCTCTTTTTAAAGGTACTCTAGCGCGCTTCTCTCCGGACTCTCTTATCTGTCTCTTTTCCTCTTCAAGATATCCAATCCTTCACTAGCGCTAGACGCTCTCTCCCTTGCTGTGGCGTTTCTTTTGTTCTATATTTCCCTCTCCCTAACGCGCCACTTGACACCGGGCCACGCACAGCTGGCCGTAGTGGCCTGATGGATATTTCGTCCCCGTCGAGTTCACTACATGCACTGCCTGTACTCTCGCTGCCCGCCTGCCGCTGTTCCGTCGGTAACTGTGACCTATCCATGCAAAGAAGTACCTACTACAGACAACAGATGTCTCTCAAGGCCGGTCTCGCTTAGCGCCCAAAATATTACTTTTCTTAACACTATTTCACCCCTTAGAGCCCCTACAGACACCCTTTTCTCTCTGCTAACATCCCCCAGTGCTAAGAAAACCACCCTTGTCCATAATAAAGACCCGAACTCCTGACCACAAAACTACACCGCTCCATTGCCAACCTAACCTCAGTTTCCCTAATTACCTTGTCACTGCATATTTTCTCACTACCGTCACAAACATACAAGTCCTGCTTATGCTATTACGTAAGCATTACTTCCGTTTCCTTTTTCTTTCATTTCTCTTGTACCACCATTTTACCATTTTTTACATGCATTCTTTTATTCTTTCTTATTCGCTGTTCTAGCATTCTCCAACTCCTTAATCCATTCCTCCCCTAATCCAACGTCCCCTAGAATCTTTGCCACATTCTCTTGCCAGCTTCCTTTATCTACCATTCCTCTCCTACATCCTTCCCATACATCATCTTATACCATTTATAATATTTTTATTCCTCAATCATCCCCCATCTTTCTATCAAAAACTTTCTCATTAACTTCTCTCCCTTTTCCTCCCTCAGCTTCGTCTCAAATTTCCACGCCCTTTTTCCCGCTCTAGTACTTAATTTATTCCTTTGCGCTTCTTCTCTCACTATAAATCCTGGCATCTACTAGTCTGCCCCTAGCTTTCAGTTTATATACCTTGATATACTTTATACTTTATATACTCTCAATATTTTTTCTTTCTTTCCATCCCCATATCTCTGCTCCATAATCTAATACCGACCACACCACCGTATCAAATAACCACTTTCTCCTTTTCCAATTTTTTAAACCTACTTTTTCCTATTACCCATATCTGTTTCATTACCCCTGTTGCTTTTTTATCCTTTTTCTTATATTAGCTCTATGATTTCCATTCGTTTGCAAGATATATCTCAAATATTTAAAGTCTTTGACGTCTTCAACTTTATTCCCTTCCATCTCTCCGTTAATGTTTTCTTTCTTCTCCCTCCTTTTCCAAACGACATTATCTTTTTATTTTCTACATTTAATTCCAACTTTTTCCTATCTAAGTATTTCTCTAATCCTGTAATTAAGCCCGTCATCCCTTCTTCGTTCTCTGTCATCAACACCATATCGTCTGCGTATTCCTGTGTATATCTCTTTTCCTTCCTTATCCTAACACCTCCCCAACCTTTTCTATTCATTTTTTCTTACAGGTCTGATATTAATATATTAAATAAAAGTGGACTCAAGAGTACATCCTTGCCTCACTCCTCTCACCAACCAGAAACTATCTCTTACTTGCTCTTCTACCTTTACCCTGCTTTTTGTCTCTCTAAAAATTTCGCATACTCTCTTTATTAATCCCTTTCTTATTCCCATTTTCACCATAACTTTTTCTATTTCGCATCGGTCTAATGAGTGAAACGCCGCCTTGAAGTCCACGAACATTGCTATCATTGTCCTCTTTGACCTTTTAATCCTCTTCTTTACTAGATATTTAAGAACATATATGTAGGGTTACCAGACGTCGTGGTTAATCGGGACATGTCCTAGTTTTGCCTCATCTGTCCTGGTGTCCTGGGTTTTTCTTAAACACGATGAAAATTTCCTGGTATTTACAGAACTAGATTTTTTTCGAGAAATCTTATGAATATAAACGCCAATTTCGAGATTATTTTTTCTTTTCTAAGATCCCAACAGAACTATGAATGCAAAGACTTTCAGGGCAATAGCTTTCTTGAGTGTCTTGGATTTTGACCCGACCCGTCTGGTAACCCTACTTGTTTGCCATCATCCGCGTTCCTTTTCTAAACGCTGTCTGATTTGTGGGCTCTATCGTCTTTCTTCCACTTCTTTTTTCAATCTCTCCGACAAAACAGTTACATATACTTTATACAATGATGGCATTAGCGTCACATGCCTATAATCTTTAGCCTCCTCTCATTTGCCTTTCTTCACTAATAGTGTCATTACTCCTTCTTTATATAACTTTGGCCACTCCTCTCCTCTTCATACTCTGTTATACATCATCCATGCCCATTCCTTTAGTTTCGTTCCTGCATATTCGAAACTTTATTTGGAATCTCATCTATACCAGGTATAAAACCAGGTACGGAATAAAAGGTTTGAGGAAGAGGCGGAGAAGGCTATGACGGAAGAATAAGTTTAAAAGGTTGTAAATAGAGAAATAAAACGAAGTAAAAGAGTAAAACAGGATAATACATAAACTTTCAAATAAAAAATATGCACTTTTAACCCAAAATGAAATAGTTATATTTTTAGTTAGAGATTAAATATTTTTTTTAAATTATTTTTGTAATCAAATACTTATATTTTTAAGCAAAAAAATAATTTTTCAAATATAATTATGAATATTTAATAATTTAAGTGAATTTTGAAGCAAAATTTATATTGTGTCACTTCGGTTTTTGAGTCGTACTCAATTCGTAATCATTTATAGATTTTTGTAAAAATACCACTTATTCACTTTAAAGTGGAAAAGAAGGTTGAAATCATACAACTTTTTAATGGTATCACTTAAGTTTTTTGATTCTGCGAGCAGATTGCTATCTCAAGAGATTGCTCCTAATCTGAAAATCTCAATAAACTGCTATCGAATTTTACATCAGCAATGGCATTTGATGACGTAAATTGAAAAAAATGTCATTCTTTATAAGAATATTACTTAATGTTAGGTTTGTACTTATAGAAAATAATAAGTTATAACTGAAAATACTAATATAAAACTAAAAAATCTGTATTGTTACGCTAACCTCACTCAGAAGCAGAAAAGTCCTAACTTTTACATGCTACTAATTTTTTGTGGTGTAGAAACTGTGTGATCGAAGAAAATATTACACTATATCCACTATAGTGACCGAGGGCATCCAGCTCACATTTTAACTAGAATCTATATCTGTAAAATCATAGGGATCAAAGTTTTCGATTTTTTTGGATATATCGGGTCTTCACATCCCTTGACAATTTTGACAATTTTTCACTCTGCATATGGGCAATGTGATCGAATACGCAACCATTGATATAGAGGGTCTGATGATTTTGAACGACAAGTCATACTTATGGTTTCGAAATGATAAAACCCTCTCTGTCTATCTCATACGATAGAAAGGGAGAGTTTCAGTTCGATCAAACCTCGTCTATTTTACATATAAGAAAAAGTGGTCCGGTCGATTTCAGGTATCGGAGTCCTAGTGGTGGTATAACACAAAATACCGCCCGGAACTCGTGCCAAAGGTGGCAATGCCTGAGTCATGTGAAGGTGCAATACTTACCTTTCGATTTGTCTTTGGTTCCCTTCGACTCACCCAAATTCAGAAATATTCCTTTTTTAAAATTTTAGGTGCTCGTATATTTTAGAGAATTCCAATTTAGAAATAACCATATTTTCCTGAAATGTAAAGTATTAAAACCAATCCTAATTTGGTTTCGGCCTCGGATAAATGATCTTTGTATCAAGGGTCTCTACTCAATCTAGTTACAAAGTTAATAAGCAGTCGCGGAGGCGTAAAGACCTTGCCAAAGGCTGAATTGCGTCTCAATGAGGTATCTCCAACGGTGACTCTGGGATACCGGGTGGCCTCTCAGACTATGTAGCCTTATTCTTGCATGCAGAGCTCTACAAAGACGGATGAACGAGTGAAACGCCCACATTAAGTGGACGAATCGACTCAAGGATAACTTTCTGGACTGCTACGATGCCAGCATTATTCCTGATGGGGGAGGCTTTATGGCGTACATGCACATACTCTGGTGCCTGAAACACCCAGAGTTTTAGCACTTTTCGAATTTTTTTGTTGAAAAATCAAGCTGCCTGTCTCTTGCAATCTGGATATGTACGCAAAGTGCTTCGCCAGCCGCTGCATAAACAAGGCGCAGACGAAGAGGAGAAAAGGATATTAGGATTTTCCGCGGAAAGCAGGCTCCAGCTTAGGGATGATAACGATTTTAGGACAAGGTGATTCAATGGGCAAGACACATAGCGCCCCGTGTACAATGTGTGTAATATGTTCGGTCGTTCACGGAAAGGGTTCGAAAGTTTGTCCACCAACTGAGGATCTACCATCACACACTGAGCAAGTCAAAGCTGCTGAATATCAAGCAGCACATTGCTGACAAAATAACGATTTTTTTTCTGACACAAGGAGTGACACAGAAGAGTGTGGGATGGGCCAGGAAGAATCAACAGTTTCTTGTTGATCCATCGCGCTACTTCAGCGATCTCCCTGTTTCTGTCTGAAATCCACCCACGCGCAACGAGGTAGAGACTTTTTGGAGAGAGGTATACAAGATCCCAAAAACTTTGGCGTCGAAAGAAGATACAGCTAATATTATCCACTTCAAAGAGTTTTTCGACAACCGTATAACATCTGAGGAGGAATATCCATCAATCATTGCCACAAAGGTGAAAAAAGGACTTAGGGGTACGAAGAAAGGGCAACTTGTCAAACCCACAGAATTACAGGCCAATGACACGTTTAAATACACTGTATATGATCTTTATAGCTATCCTAAACAACAGGATGGTTTGAGGAATTGACCATGTGTGGAGAGGGATGTACGAATAACGTGGCTAGAAAAAAGGTGTAGTAGACTGCCGAGAGAGCCTGCTAATTGACAGATTCGTCTGCAAAGATGCATCAGCGCGTCCTTTCAATGGCCTGGATTGACTACCGCAAAGCTTTCTATTGTACAGAGAGATTGATGCTATCTCTCTATCGATAACTATCTCTCGCAGTACTAAATTCTCCTGGGCATCTCTGCGACTCATGTATTTTATCTGGATGAACTGAAGATCTATGCTTCCATTCAAAGCCATACTTGAGTACTTTAAATATCATCAAGGAGTACGCGAGATATTCATGTGGACTTTAGATTAACAAGTATGCCAAGCGATGACGGATTACTGGCGTTTCCGGGGACTCTGAGCTCAACATAGTTGAGCGTTCTTCATCGCTGGTTAGGCGCGTGGAGCAGGACGTCGTCCCCCCTCCCTCCTATTCCTCACGCTCGCCTTGCTCAGCAGTTCAGTCTAGTTTTTTTTTTGCTATATTTTTATTACCTAATTGGTAGTCATGTGATAGGTACCGAGTTCTAAAAGTGAGTTCTAAGTTTTTTGTGCGTTCATACATTCATGTTCTTTGAGGTTTCTATTTTACGGGACTGATTGGCTGCATACTAGTCTTAGTTGTACTTAGAGTACTTAGTTCTACTAGTCTCAGTTTAATTTTTGACTGAGACATCAGTGTCATTACAAGCGCGAAGAACTAAAACTTAATTCTGTTTGACCAGAATTCAATATTTATAGAAAGTTGTATAGATTTATTTACTTCGATTGACGAGTGAACATATTTATGGTGCTCTTTCTTTGTCTGTGTACCTTTCCACCTGAGAAATGCGAAAAATTCAGTTTTATAATTTACTTTTTCAATTAACTGTTTGTGTATTTCGCATATACTACGCGTGTATCGGTGTTCCACTTAGGGGCGCCTTTAATGGAGTAAAAAATACCTAATTGTGCCTCAAAGCCGTATTCAGGACGTGTCGAAACATTTTGTTTTCAAATCTGCCAACTTGAACAGGGTATTGCGACTAACATGCTCGATGTCCCGGTTCGACTCTACTCATTTGGGGTGGTGCAATTGACGAAGAACGAACTTACGGCTCTTGATATCCCCACGCTTGCATATCAATTCGTCCGTTCCGCGATTATATATCCCATGGCATCAAGGCAGGCGTGGTCTTTTGAATCTCTAATGTCTCTATAACCGAATTGTTTTGGCTGTAGCTTACATCGTTGTAAATGGAACAGATCCTCTCCCAAAAATGGTCAGGGAACACGAGATGATTGGCAAAGGAGTGTTTCTTTACAAAGCCGCAGAGCAAGCGGCCAATACCTTTGGCCTACATTTTAACATCAGAAGTGAGGAAAATGCATGATTCCATCTAGATGCCTCACTTCTGAAGGTCCAAGTAAAGAAAGCACAGTTTGAAAAATTCTGTCAACAGCTACTTGACAAGAAAATGCATGGAAACTTTCACATAAATATAGAAGATCAGTCATTGTTGAAGGAGCAAACTTTTGCTTTCCTCATATCAACAGGACTTAATTCATGTACAGAGGTTTTTATTTTCGTATGCCAGGACGGTGTAATTTTCACCTCACTGTACCGTGACCGCATTTTAAGCCAATAAGTTTCCAGTGATAGGCACAGAGCGTTTCATACACACGCTGATTATCTGGAACACGTACTTTCCAGGTGTCCCTTTTACGCGAAAACGACGTATCTCTATAGACTAAATGCGCCGCTAAGAGTTCTATGAGTCCCTTTTACGATTTTTGCTGCGAGTTTTGAGTTTTGAGGTGTTTCATTGAAGTTAGGGCAAAACCTAGGCCCGCTGGACAAATTCTGAGGACGGATTTGCATTCAGTGCATTAAAATACATAGGGGTACATGTGTCTTATACCCAGATCCCAGTTAAATACGTAATTAAAAATGGAATATTTCAAATTCATGAACTGCAATGTTAAATACTCTAACTTGAGCAATTTTTTATTTGAGTTTAAGAGCACTGAATAGTAGGGCAGTGTCAAAATGCTAAAATAAATAAAATCGTTTGTGGTGAGGGGTACAACAAACTTGTAGGTTGGCATTCGCTAAAAGTGTAAAGAAATTTTAAATCAGTAAAAATTAAGCGATTTCATATTTGAAATATATCCTTTTGGTTAAAAAATATGACGTATTCGTTATGTTTACAGTTTTTACGAGTAAACAATAATAAAAAAGTACGAAATTTAAAAATAAATTTTTTTCTCAATAGCAATTTAAACAATGAATATGTCGAACCTGAATTTTATTCAGCTTGAACCAAAGAAACATAGATTGATAAACGTTTATTTTTCAGCCTTTTGGCCTTAAACAATTGAATTGCTTACACTTCCATTTTTACAGAATTTCCTTACAACTAACTCTTTAAAAACTAACATCCATCCAGACATTATCTCTAAACCGAACTTGCCTTCCTCGCTTCGCATCACCTCGCACACATGTCGCTACTTTCTCGCTTCGCCTCGCATCGCCAGCCTCTGCCTCCGCAGCTAATCTATAATCCTTATCCGCTATTTACAATATGTAAAATTTTCTTTCATCTACTTCCTCTCCTATATACAATCTTTCCTTCTCCATTCCTCTTCCTCCTTCCTTCTCTTCTTCTCCATCTTACCCAACACCCCCTTCACCCATGCAACTGACCTTTTGTCACCCCTTCCACGCAACAATACCTCCATGCTTATCTCACAATTGCCACCTCTTCACACTCCACCAAACAGTGCTCCACTTTTGCATCCCCCTTCTCGCATAAACCAAAGAAACATTGTATCGCTTTGCTTATTCAGGAAAAAGCTTTCGTCGTGATTTAGGATTTTTGGGATTTCATGTTTTTTGCGATTTTGGAATGTTATAAATACCACAAAAAAGAATCAATACAAAAATGTGTTTTTGTAAATTTAAAAAAATTATAAATAAGGCATGCATTTTTTTTATTTAAAAAATTTTGAATTGTAAATTTAAAAATGAGAACATAATATATAAACCTCTTCTAACCGGCTCCATGTACGCACAAATGAAAAACAATTTTTGCATGGATCTATTATTCTTTTGTGATACTATCTGGAATGAAAACCTCGAAAAAATGTAATTCTAAAATTATTTTATTTAATTGAAACTATTATATCAATAGTATATTACTTGTCGTATATGTATGTTTATAATAATTAAAACATTTTCAAACGCTTTTAATACAAACATACTTTATATTTTATAAAAAGTTTTATGCGCTGTAGTAGCACAATAATGCAAATAAACATTTTCAAGTTACAATGAACAATTATGCATAAGCTACTGTATATAATAGGAATGATACATTATAGCAATAAAATGATACATAATCAGTAAGAACACTTACCGGATCAGCAACTGACTCTCTACTGACGTAGTTGCACGAAGGACTGTTCTACACATATGTGGACTAATATACAGTGTGACCACTGGACCGGGAAATGACAGGGAATTTTGTGAGAGCGGGAAAAAAACGGAAAATTACCTTTAATTAATTTTTTTATCGGAAATTTTGCCAATTTTTAGGGGGGAAATCCTTTCAACTTTGATTTTGATCGTTTTTTAAATAATTAGTCTAATTCTGATTTTTTTCAATTGTGATATCATTCAGTTTCAGATTTTTGAATTTTTAAGCGTACATTTCAATTTAAAGACGTAGACAATAAAAAATTAGAAGCGTTTTAAATTAAAGCTTTTTGATGAAAACATTTTTAGTTGATCAACTGTGAATATAAATTAATTAATGATTTTTTAAATTGAATTGTACTTCAAGATTTAAAAATTAAATAATAGATGATTGTTCAAGACTATTCGGAATCAGTTCACAATTTTGGAATGTCCAGATTTTAACGTTAAAAATTAAACTGTTTCACTTAAAACTTCATAACCTATTTTTAATTTTGTAACAACTGCAAAAAAATATATTTATAATTAAAGGCCTTTATTTAATTCCTCATATAATTTCAGTTTAAAATATTAAATTTTTAAACCATGCAATTTGAAAATTTTTAATTAAGAATGAGAACAGTTACTGAGTATTTAGAAATATCTGACTGTTAATTTAAAATCAGCGATTATAAATTAAATATTCAAAACTAAACAAAAAATACAAACTTTGAACGTTACGATGTTAAGTGTTCTATTTAACCAAATTTAATTTTTAAGTAGAATGGTTGGATTTTGCTGTATATATAACAATTGAACATAGATTATTCTTTAAAAAAATTCAAAATTACTTTAAAATTTGAAATGATTTCAAGCAATTTAAACGAAGTGCTTAATACGTGTACCGAAAAAATCCAATTATTCTTACCAAATTCGGCGCAAATAGCCCACGGTCTAATTTAAAACAAAATATAGATTTTTGGAGATTTCAAAAAAAATTGAGAAGCTTTTTAAGAATTTCGACAGCTTTGATAAGAAGAAAGTTGATCTCCTAGGAAAATTGAAAATTATTTTTTATTTTAATAAAATAATTTTAAGAGAATATTTAAAAAAGGTTTGTAAATTTACAAAATTGTCAGAAATGAATGTGGAAGATTGTATGGAAATTTCTTTAATTTGGTAGAATAAAAAAATATATTTTGAAAAAATGTAAAACAACATGTAGATGTTTTAAGATTTTGAAAGAATGTTTCGAAGCATTTTAAGGATTTATAAACTTGTTCAAATAAAAATTATTTAACTTTTACTTTAGAACAGGGAAATTTCAAATTTTTAAAAATATATAGTTGGAACTGTAATGCTTCCAAAATAAAAATAATTCTGACTTGGAAACTGGAATTTTCAAATTTTAACAAATATCAAGTTGAAAATGGTATTTATTCAAAAGAATTATAATTTGTCTTGAAACAAAGAATTTAAATCTTTAAATAAATTCAAGACTGAAATAGGAAATTTTTCAAAGGAATGAACTTTACTTCAAAGTTGAAACAGGATATTTTCAACAAAAATTAAAATTATGAATTTAAAATTCCGGATTTCAAAAAGGAATTTTCAATTTTCAACCAATTTTGAGTTGGAAATGAGATTTATTTAGGATTGAACAGGGGGTTTTCAAAAGAATTTTATTTCTGAGTTGAAATGAAGAATTTTCTTAAAGAATTAAAATTTTTGATTTTAACTGGGAATTTTCAAGTATTGACTAATTCTGAGCTGGAATTGCAATTTATGCAGCAGAACAACAATTTTCAAAGGAAAATTGAATTTTTCAAACAAAATTGTTATTCTGGAATTAGAATTTAAAATTGCGTAAAATTGTATAATTTTAAACATTTTGAAATTCATCGATTGATTCTTCAATTTAGAGCATTGAAAATGATAATGTGGATTTATATTTTTGGATCTGAATCTGAATCCTTGAACTCTACAGTTTATAAAAGTTGAAAATTCTGAATTTGGCAGTTTAAATGCATTGAATTTAAAAATGTCGAGTTGAAAAGTGTTAGTAGCTTCCATTCAATATGTGTACATTATTCACCATTACAAAAAAACTGTTGAATGAAACAACTTTTAAACTTCAATTTTTAAAGTTTAAAATTCAAGTTTCACTTTGAGTGCTTTCATTTGCAGTTCAGTTTTTATTAATTCGAATGGAATTTTTTTTAGATTTAGTGTTTGATTTTTTAAAGAACCCCGCACACATCTATGGAAAATATGGTTCCAGTAAAATTGGCTGAAACTGTAGTATAATGTAGTTTATATAATCCTGATCAAATAAAGTCCTTAGATACTGAGTCTAAAAAACGCCAGGTTTCGAGATAGGAGGTACCAAATGTCAATTTTCATGGACGCGAGAGGAGTTCCACGGACCTTCGAAGACTGTATGGCATTACGCTCAGTGATCATGCCAAACTCTCTGTTACTTTTATATTTTGTAGTTTGGGACCCCACAAACAATAATATCGATGCAATGATATCGAGAAAAGGATACTTTTTCGTAGGTGTTGTACCAAAGTTAACGTTTCATGCCGAACTCGCTGTCTCTTTGATATTGTGTACCTTCGGGCCTTCTGATCGATAATATTTATGTTATACCCAACTCTCTGTCCATTCAAGTAAGGAAAGAAATCCGGGTAATCAAGACAATATCAACACGACGTCAGTGCACGATCATGCCAATTAAGGCGATACCGGGGTATTATCCGGCCAGTTAAGGCAAGATTAAAGAATGATCAGGTTAATAATAGAAATATTCTGGTCAGTAAAGACAACAATGAGAATTAGTGTGCTAAAACAAGACGAATTTTGGTATATCATTCTACTGTTCCCTTTGACCCGCATCCGCAATATTACTAATCATAGATCTGCTTGGATACTTTACTGCTGGCTGATGACGCGTGTATCCTAAGTACCATAATATGTTTGCTAAATGTGCACATGATCCGACTGTCCTGCCCCCAATTTTGCAAGTACAGTAGTACCCCAATATTTGTTCATTGTTTTCTGCTTCAACCAGCTGTAGCTCTTGATCATCGGCTGCTTGAACCAAGTTATTTTCAACATAGGATATCCAGATCTGATATATCGTTGCGCGTCTGAAACGAGAATACACTCGCACTCTGATTAAACCCGGTTCATCGACAAGTTCGTCCAACTACAAATCTTCCATTCGCTCCCTGTCAAACTTATCTTGGATGTAAGATCATGCTAGATTCAGCTGATAGAATCCTACCGTCAGTTCTTTCAGAAAATTCTTATCCAGCCTAGGGAAATGAGGTACTTGGTGTTCATTAAGATGAATCCATCTGTCATTCCTGGTATACAGGTTGTCAATTGTAACTCTGGCCTGGACGACGTTGGGTTCACGTGGTTTTCGTAACATTGTTTGGGTTAAGTCTACCGTCGCTTCAGCTATCTGTATGCAAGGACGATACTTGAGAATCGCCCCAGCAATACGGCAAAAATCGCGGATGTTAATGGCATGGTTCATGTTCAGGAGATTTCCGAAGAAGTTAAAAACAAATTTTATGTGGCCATTTCATGCCTCTACGATCCACCTTGTCTTAGTGATCAATCTTGAGTTATTTGCTTCTTCTGTATCAAATTGCCTTTATCCACGAACATCCACAATGATAATGTCATCGTTTTCGAACCATTCTCGCAGCCCATTAACATCGATTTCGAATTCATTAGTAAGCATGGCAGCATCGTTATTTCGAGAGTCAGAAAAGTAGGGCCCATGAATATAAAAAATATAGCCGTTTAGAGCTACAACTAAGCTACAACTAAGGCTGACTTAATTACGTGGTGACCTTTATGAAGGCAGTATGTTTTCCTGAGTGCTCTGAAATTGCTGGGTTTATGGATATATACATAAATTCCATCTGTATAGGCAATCACTTTTGGAACTTCAGGAGTGGGATTATAAAGCTCATTTGCGAAGTTCGTTACATGTCTCTGTATATACTGCTCCCGTGTTATAGCCTCAACCCTATATTGTTGGGAACAAACTGTTTCATCAAAGATCTTCTCACAATAGAAATTATGAGACTCGCATTTTTCCTACTATCGTATTCAAAAATAACTTTTAAAAAGTCATCACTCAGCCCTTGGCGAAGCTTACAGAAAAAACATCATAAAATCCTTTTTACTAATACGGCGGTATACCCGTCGATCTTGTACAGCATCACGTAGAGCATCGAATTATTAAAATCAGGCTCATCAATCTTCGATAACTCACGTAGGCCTTGCAAAAAATATTGCAACTGGACACCAGACAAGCGATAAGGCCTATTGCAAAATTCTAAACCTTGCAGTAGGACGTTTGGTATAAAGCCAATCCAAATATTCAGGGCAAGAACGAGTTGCTTATGGTACGTAAATATTTTTTTTTTACAAAAAAATTAATCGTACATTTCACAGACAACCTGGTTACATCTTGTTTCTTTGTTTTAAAACACTGAGTGTCAGAAAATTAGGATCAAGTGCTAAATCATTCATCTCCATATAAATGCTTCGATTGTAGTTCAGGCATATCCTCGTATTTTTATCAATGTCTTGAGGAGCTATTTCATGTTCAGCATGACAATAAATTGCGATTTGTTGTTTTTGCTTATTTTCTGCATCAAATATGTGTACCATCTCTCGTGGCTGTAAGGCGATTGCACGTATGTAGCAACTTATTCTGAAGGGCGACATGACTAAATTCCAGGCATAGGGAAATTCTTCAGCGTTCCTTTTTATAAACTTGACTCTAATATTAAACAAACATTGCCTCAGGCGAAGAAAATAGAAAGTTAATGCACAGTTTGTGTCCAGAGTAAACTACAAAGATTCTTTCAAAAAAAGGACATACATAATGTAAGCAGTTTGGAAATTGACAATCAGTTTGCCATGGCGGAAAAATCTCCTTTATTACAAGCCACATTACAAGCCGAAATCTAAAATTTATTTAAAGGAGGCTTTTTCATTATGACAACCGACTTCCAAAATCAAAAGTTTCAAAATTGACAAACAAAGGAGACCCTGGTTCATAAACAAAATATTACTTGCATATTTTGTAATCCAATTAAGACGTGACAAGGTTATGGATGGAATTTAGGGCTAATGTTGTTGTAAAAAGAAACTATACGCAAGGAAATCAACTCGCTCTTATTCTACCAAACATTTTTTATGTACAGTAGGTAAACTACTCCCACATACTATCCACGTAGTGTAGTCTAGAAGACGTAATTGACGGGAAGGGTTCAACTGTGCACGAGGCCATCAGTGCACGTCGGTGGACACAGGCACAACTGTGCACCGGGCCATCTGTGCACGTCTACATTTCGACGTGCACAGTTGGGAGTCTAAAATATAAATCGTAATATTCGAAAGTTGCAATTTTTAGTATAATAAAACTAACTTTATAGTGTTCTTTTAGAAGATAAGAAACCTTTTGATTTTTGAACTGAAATTTTGTTCGATTTCCTTAATTTTGAGCAAACGGCCACCCTGAATATAAATTATTTTGCAAATGCTTAAGATTGACTTTTTTGTATTGGCCTTGACGTGTATATTTTGCCTGCTCAAACACTGCCAAAATGGTATAATACAACAACTTTCAAATCAATAAATATTTTTTTATAGCACTTCTTGTTTAATAACGTACGCGACACATTTTGATTTCCGCTGCCGGTGGTTTCATAAAATCAAAAGTTAGGGCACGCCACAATTGTAAATTCAATATCTGTCCACATACGTGGACATCGATCACAAGAGGTCAGCCGAATTTAAATTTTTGTCTTCACTTGTTTTGGATGTGGACCCACAAATTATTGTTGCCATTCAGCTCAAATGATTCGATTAATTTTAGAATTTTTACTCCTTACGCGCTGTGATCCCTAAAGACCTTAAAAGGAAGCTGCAGAGACTACAACCAAAGTATTCGGTTAAAGTAATTTTCCTTGTGTCACCGACCTGTCGTCGTGATTTCGTCGTGCCCTTGGGCCACCCACCTCACGATCGTGAGACCGTGTTTTTGTTTTTTTACAAAACATTTTTTTCACGTTTTGTGTTAAAAAATAATCGACACGTATTTTTTTATTTCAATGTGATACTCGAAAATCTCGGGATATGATGTTTCAAAATTTGGTAATCGGGAAGAACCATTTGGGTCACTCCATGAATGATTACGTGACATCGATTGCGGTAAAATTTTAGACTTTTTTTAATTGGTCTATAATTATTTATTATATTTCTAGATTCGATTCGTGTATTGTAAGAATAATAAATTATTTTTATTAAGCCAGAAAAAATGATTGAAAACATGTGGATGTGTACAAAATGGCGATACTATGTAATTTTTTAAAATAAATTAAAAACTCAAGTTACTTGTTCAAAATTAAGTAGTCAGCAACAGTGTGATTAGGGATGATTTAAATTTATTATCTCTAATGATATATTGGAGTTGTAGTTGAAATAGTGGAGGAACAAATGTGTTTTAAGTGACCTGTCAAAATTTGTCATTATCGCAATTTTTGACAATGTTTATAAGCAAAATACGCAACCAAAAATTGTAAAACTTGTTTATAAATAAGGATTCGTACCGACCTTTTGTAGGGTGTTCGGCAAAACTGCTCATCAAAACTTAATGAAGATATTCGTCCTCGAAAACCTGAAAATTATCAAAAAACACCACTTTCAAACTCGCGTATTTCCGAATATACATTTTAAACAAAAATTGATCTGCGTGAATGAATTATTTGAACT